>JANHJO010003703.1:250062-261276 GCA_032468235.1 Pseudoxyrhopus heterurus | reverse complement strand
GGACTTAATTTTCCTTTATTAGTGACCCAATTCTGGTAAAATTAAGCTACTTTCATTTCCAAGGCTTTCTCCTTGTAAGCGATGAGTGTAAGCGATGCTCTGAGGAATATTCTCTGGAATTTTTCTCTGCAGCTTCCGGTATCAAGCCTGGTGCTTTGTTTCTCATCCCACATCCAATATTTGTCCAGTTTTTGCAAAGCTATCTTGCTGACACAAACACAATCCCACAACACAATTTATTTCCAAATATTCTGTTATTTTTTTCGATAAAAGAATGAAAGATAACATAATGCGTTGGGAAAGAATGAAAGAAGACTGATGTTATGTATTTCTAATTCATAGGTCAAAACCATTGCCGAACATGGAAGACGCATTAAAAACATCCAAACCCACAAATCCTCCATACTGTTTTTACTTAATTTATTCTCTTTAGCAGTGAATGTCTTGGGAAGCAACCTGACTTTTCAAGCACCATAGAACCGGGAGAGAGAAATGGCAGCCCCATTGATCCGCCAGTAATGGAAAACACGCCGATAGACATTTTCTATCTGCCTCCCTTGCCAATAAGGAACATTAACTGAATTATTACACCTCATCTTTTTGATAACGCCTTCCTTCTCCTCAGTGCAAGGAGGCTGTTAAAACCAGGAAATGAAAAGGCATCCTTGTCTGCCCTTGTTGTTAAGGCTTGCGCATGGAAGCACATGTCAGAAGGACCATATTACTCTTGGTTGTTTTAAGGCAGGTGCTGAGGGGGTTTCTTTGCTAAGTACGTTCATTTTCGGTGGTCTGATAATATTCTAACCCTGCAGCTTGACTGAAGCCATTTCACAAGAAGTGATTTACAGCGTCTTGTAGCATGACCATGTCATTATAGAACAGACCTCAAGCCTGTCCTCATTAGTAATGATGGTTAGAAACTAGAAAATGCTCTAAGTCGTTAGATAGGAAATGAGCAAGATATGAAAAAGGGGTCATTTCACACTGACATCTTCCTAAGTCCTACAGTGAAAAATCAGAATAACAGAAGAGTTGGAAGGGACCTTAGTGGTCTTCTAGTCCAACCCCGTTTAGGCAGGAAACCCTATACCGTTTCAGACAAATGATTGTCCAATCTCTTCTTAAAAACCTCCAGTGGTGGAGCATTCACAACTTCTGGAGGCAAGTTGTTCCACTGCTTAATTGTTCTGTCAGGAAATTCCTTCTTAGTTCTAGGTTGCTTCTCTCCTTGATCACTTTCCATCCATTGCTTTTTCTTGTGTTCTTGTCAGGGCGACTGTGGACTTCAACTCCCAGAATTCAGTTAAGCAAGGCATGCTGGCCAGGAATTCTGGGAGCTGAAGCCTACAAGTCATAAAAGAGCCAAGTTTCCCCAACCCTGTTCTAAGCGATGATCCAGCAACTGCTATTATTTGGGGGAAAGAATCTTCACAGCTTTGAAATTTGAAGACTCAAAGATTTTCAAACATACAGAATTCTGCACCCTGGGAAACAAGGAACACACAAAGGAGTCCATAAAGGAGGCAGACCAGGAACAACAGGCTTTTTACAAAGTCAAAAAACAGCCCGGCAAAGGGGTGTGTGTGTGTGTGTGGGGGGGGGGGGGGCGAAGAACTCAGCTAGAAAAGAGCTGCATTTCAAATCATTGAGTTGCATTTGATTTTACCACCTTTTCCCCTCCATTGTTAAGTGAATCGCCATCATTAAGAGAATCACAAGATTGTTAAACCAATCTAGCCTTTCCCCTTGACTTTGTTTATTGGAAGCTGGATGGGAAGTTGTAAACGGTGATCATCGTGTGAACCCGGGATGGTGCAACCATCATAAATACATGCTGGTTGCCAAGTGCCTGAATTTTGTTTGTGACACTGCAACACTCACGAGGGTGGGGACTGCTTGTAAGTTACCTTTTTTTTTTTTTAACACCATTGTAATTTCTAACTTGTTAAATGAAAGTTCGTAAGTCAAGTACTACTTGTATACTGCTGAGAGTCATTTTCATGTGAGACGGGCAGCTATACAAATATAATGAAGGAATGATGAATAAACTAACCTTATCAGAGATAACTTTTCTTTTTTCCTCTGGTATATTTTACTTCCACTGGGCCTGTACTTACAAGGAGATCATGGAAAGAATTATGCAAGAATTTCTTTACAAGGTTTTTGAAAAATGCTATGTAGCTGAGAGGCACCATGTCTTGGAAACCAAGCTATAAAATAA
Organism: Pseudoxyrhopus heterurus; assembly: GCA_032468235.1. Lineage (NCBI taxonomy): Eukaryota > Metazoa > Chordata > Lepidosauria > Squamata > Pseudoxyrhopus > Pseudoxyrhopus heterurus. The sequence continues at coordinate 259,055 of JANHJO010003703.1, read as the reverse complement.
TGCTTCGCTTGAAACTGGATGGGAAATTCAGAAATAAAAAGCCATTTTTCCTTTCCGCTGCTTTGAATTGGTGACCTGGCTCCTGCACAGTCTTATTAAAGATGATTTGCTGAAACATGATAGTTTGTTGGATCTGTGCAACAGTTAAGACAAAAATTATGGCTTTTGCAAATCCATAATAGCTGGTTTTGCATAACAAGTGTTATTAGCCTCAAGCAAAGTGCATCATGACTGTAAAAGATGTCCAGGTCAGGCTACAATTGTTAAGCTCTACAATTTGTCTTCCAATCTGAGGTCTGAAATGCGGGTGAAAGAGCCAAAGTTCCCACCCTTTGAAAGTAATTTATTGTTCAGTCTTAAAGTTCCCACCCTTTGAAAGTAATTTATTGTTCAGCCTTTTGCTTAAATTACAGGATTTTGAAAAGGTTGCAGGAAGAAAACACTTCATTTTTTAAAAAGTCAGCTCTGCAATCCTTTAGAGATAAAAAGACTTAAGTGGGATAAAAATTTGGGGACACATAATGAACAGCAAAAGTAAAAAGTGACAGGAGCATTCTTTTGATAAATTTAGTCATTTAGAGAGTGTATACTTGGAATGACATTATCAATCCATTATAAGCCAAGTTTATTTTCATCCAACACCTTTTTCTCCTACTTTCCCCAACAATAAGCATCTCAGAAAATTAGACTTGATGAGCCAATTTGAAGAGATTTTCCTCGTTTTGTTTAAATCATAGTACTTACCTGCAGATGAAAGAATAGCTAAATCTAGGTTTCTACTATCTAGAGAGACTCTGTTTAGTTTTAACTCTATACATAAATGGCATGGATCACATACAATAGTTGTAACTCCAATTTGAAATTCTGATGGGAGCAATAGGACACAAAATGGCATTGCACTTTGATCCCCATCAAGAAGGGGGGAACCTAAAAACTCAGGATCACATATGGCTTCCAATCCCATTTTAGGTCACACACAGGTCAGATGGTTTTATATCAAGGAATGTCCTGAATTGCTTGTGTTAGCCAAAACATTGGCTTAATATTAAGAGGTGCCAAACTTAACACTTTGAATCCACCCCAGAAAATAGCAATAGGCTTATATACCACTTCATAGTGCTTTACAGCCCTCTCTAAGCGGGTTACAGAGTCAGCATATTTGCCCCCAACAATCTGGGTCCTCATTTTACTGACTTCAGAAGAATGGAAGGCTGAGTCAACCTTGAGTTGATCAGGATCAAACTCCTGGCAGTGAGCAGAGTCAGCCTGCAATACTGCATTCTAACCACTGCACCATCACGGCTCCTTGCTGATGGGTGTTATCTGGATCCACTTTGCATTGTCACTTTGCCTACTGTGCCCTCCCCAAAGATTTTAAGTGTAGTTCTCAGTAATCTAAGATGACCTCACTTGAGCGCATGTTGGCTTAGGAATTCTGGAGTCTTAAAAGTTGTTGAGGTTGAGAAACACTATGCTAGAAGTATTTTTAATCTATCTGATCAATCACAAGAAACTGGGCCACTTAAACAAACAAAACCCCAAAAAAACTTATCTGCAAGAAAATGTTTATTTTTATTATTTTTTTTGTAAACCCCACAGAAAAAAAAAGGAATGCAGCCAAGACCAAGTATTTCAACAGAAAAGAGTGCCCAAAAGGGCAGCCAAGAAAAATAAAACAATAAAAAATAAAAATAAAAAAATGGGGGAACCTCAACACAAAAAAGTCAATGACAAGAGTTCATGTTTTGCACAAAGATGAAAACCAATGACATTTCTGAGTAACACTTTCATGGTGACAATTACACAAGATGATTCCAAAAAGCAAAATGACAGCAACATGCACACCTGGCTAAAGCTAGGATTTTTTTTAATCTGAAAAAGAATCTGATTTAAAATGATGGACCATTAATACTCATATTTTATTGACTTGCTTGTCCTACTTAATTTGTTTTTAAACAAGGCATACCTGCCAATTATGAAACTTTAAAAAGTGTTTTAAAGAAGAACTTTGTCCTTCCAGAGTCCACTGCATGTTTGCAAAATCATAATGGATTCATTTCTCTTTTTTTAAGAATTTTGCTAGTTACTAATACGATTTTGAATCCCTGCCCCACTGCCCCTCCCACCCATACTCAAACCTTAAACACTTCAAAAGTCGCCAGTGCAACACACTTTCCTACCAATGCACAATATACATTTAAACTGAAATCTTTGTGCAATTTTGAATTTCTTTTTTTTAAAAAATTCTTTTTTAAAAAAAAACCTCCTTGGCACAACAGCTGAGATTTTAGCCCAGCCTCATTGAAATGAAACTGTCAAACTCAGGATGATAGAAAGCGTAATTGAAATTTGACTTTAAAAAAAAAAAAAAAAAAAAACAAAGCAAACCAAAACACCCAAGCTGCCCTTTTTATGAAGCAGTCGGACAGTCTCTGGAATACCCTCTGTTGCACCGCTCTGCTTTTACTACAATACTCCCTCTGTTACGATTCAGCTACAGCTGAAACACTGTTGGATTTGGTACCCAAAAATGAACAAAAGAGAGATGTAACTGCAGATGACATCCAAATCATATTGGTGACCTGCAGTAGACTCTGTAAAACGAGCTTTATTTTTTTTTTAGGCTACGTGGGAGCAAAACAGGAGTGGGGGAAGAGAGATAATTCTCAAATTATCACATTTCCTCTTGGCATGTCTTAGTTTCTCAAGGTCCTGCCAACATTAGCATCTTTCAAGCCATTAACCATCCTGATGGGAACCTTCACACGACTACCAAGAACATGTTATCATCATGCATTTACTGCCTTCCTTCAAGAAAATGATGCCCACTTATTACACTTAGTGGAGTAAAGCAAATTGATCTCTTGGACATTCTTCCTTCCGTTCAGCCCCATCTCACCATCCTCTGTCAAAGCTTTTATTTCGTAACAAACCCTTTCGCTATAAAAAACAAAAAAACAGACTAAAGAATTTCCATCATTATTCCTTGACATTTTTAATTTACCGTTTTGGCTTCATTATATTTAAAAGAAATGGGGAGAGAAAGAAGGGTTTAAAATCAAGCAGAGCTGCTATTTGTTTTTTTGTTTGTAGTTTCAAGGGGAAACTTTGCAGCAATTCGTTTATGCGTGGGTGTCTGTGTGTGAATTAACTAAGAAAGAGAAGCAGAATTTGCTATATGAAAACCAAGAGTTGTGGGTTCTTTTCCCCTTAAATGCATTGGCCAAGAAAAAAAAAATTGAAAAGTTTTGTGAGTTTTCCTAAAAATTTACAAGAAAAAACTGATGGGCAGTTTGAGTCAAACCTTGGTGTTGGGCCCCCCCACTTCCCTTTATTTTTATTTTTAAACAAGAAATCAGTACAGTCTCACACTATACAAATTTCATCTTGACTGCAAGAGATTTTTCTGTGTGATGCCTTCGGTGCGACAGGTGGAAAGTTGGCGCTTACTTCTTCAGGGGTTGATAAACTGAGGCATTAGGATCAAGTCCAGAAGGGCTGGTCTCCACAAATTTGGAAGAATAGTGTGGAGAAACTGGGCTCAGCGTGCTGGTGGCTGCAGTGTATGTTATGCTGGGCATGACTGCCATCACTTCCGCTATCTTCTGTTTTAGGTCCTTGATTTCCTGATCTTTCTGAATTATTTGCCCTGCAAAAAGGAAAGAAACAGAAGAATCGCTCACTTTAAGATACAGATAGAGACGCTCACTTTAAGACATAAGAGAAGAGCAAGCAGAGCTGGAGGCGGAGTTAAACACATCATCAGCTTAGTGTCCTTATGTTGCCACAAATGACTCAAGTCTAGTCCTCCTTGAATTCCATTGACCCTTAAAGGTAAAGGTAAAGGTTCCCCTCGCACATCTGTGCTAGTCGTTCCTGACTCTAGGGGGCGGTACTCATCTCCGTTTCAAAGCCGAAGAGCCAGCTGTCTGAAGACGTCTCCATGGTCATGTGGCCGGCATGGCTCATGGAACGCTGTTACCTTCCCACCAAAGGTGGTCCCTATTTTTCTACTTGCATTTTTACATGCTTTCGAACTGCTAGGTTGGCAGAAGCTGGGACAAGTAACTAGGAATTCGAACCACCGAACTGCCGACCTTTCTGATCGACAAGCTCAGCATCTTACCCACTGAGCCACCGCGTCCCAGCTATATATGCATACGATGCTGTAAAATGCTTGTGTTCTGGGGTGAAGAAAAGCCAATTAATTACTTTTAACTGCACTTCTTTCGAGTGACCTGTGAATTTACACATTATGCCCAGTGGAGGGGTCTGTTTGACACTTTCTAGAATTGTATGGCAGGAGCTCGCTGCACAATGTATCTAAATAGGACTCTTGCCTGAATTCATTATCTATGTCTCACATAGGAGATATGAAGGAATAGTGAAACCATCTGAGACAAGCTGGGCCAGGAAGATGTGTTGTCTGAATCCAAACATAACGCTTGAGAAAATTGTGGCTATGGGTAAATAATAAGTTGTCGTCCCCTGTAACTTTGGTGCTTGACTAAGATGAGTCAGTAATAAATTGCTTGCTTGGAAGAGAATATGGTTGTATAAATCAACCAAGGGAAGTGTCACTCAAAGACTGCATATCTTTGGCAGGAAGGAAAGAAAGACTGAGCCTATGTGTCTGCCTGCTATAATTCAACTAGGAAAGGATTGCTGGTGCAGAACATTCTTTTCCTGGTAGGTTTGGCATGTACCAACTGTAATCTAGAAGCAAAATCATTGAATTTTCACTGCCACGAAAGATGAACAAGATGTAAAACTTTGTCAACATCACTTGCACCCAGTCCTGGTGTTAGCAAAATAAAATCTAAACTTACCAGAGCAAACTGGTTCACCTGGACGTAAAGCATCTCAACCTCTTTTTCAGTGACATCTGTTCCAAATCCTTTATATTCCTTATAAGCTTCCAAGTAAGATCTCAACCATTGTTCTTGCAGCTTTCTGCTTGGATAGAGGTTATAGTCAACCTCACTCACTCCTACAAAACAGTAACTCGTTAAAAGAAAATTGAAATTTCAAAAAAAATATAAATGAATTCTGTATTCCCGTGTTCAGCTTTGCTCTTTATTTATCTCAGAATCTGAAACAGAAATTATGCACTCATTTGATCCATGTCTTGGCACCTAACATTCTTTAGTACCCATCAAACTTCCCACTCTTTATTTTTTTAAAGATTATTTGTATCTAAAAATAGGTAGGAGAAAAACAAAGTAGTAGCCTTAGTAGTAGTAGTAGTACTCCTTTTTTTTTTTTTTTCAAAAAATTCCTTAGGCATCCATGAACATCCAAGAAATATTTTTATAAAATGAAAATGGGAGCTGACTAGCCAAAGCTTTTTTTTTTCTTTTTGGCCTCTGGTGCATTGGGGATTTCTGACTGTGCAGAGAAGGGTGGGGTGGGGGGCAGAAGAGCAGTTGGGAGGCAACTGCCATGCACAAGAAACAAATAGAAAGATAAATATATTCACAGCTACTCTTTAAAGATTCCACAGGCAGGGTTTAAATCCGATCTCATTTCAAGTTTCACTCTATTCAAATATTAAATTATAATGTCCCACAAAAGAGATTAAGTCATTTTGCCTTCTCCAATAAACTAATCTGGAATGACAGTCTTAACTGAAGAAATTTAGGAACCACTTTTTTTGTTCTTATACAAGAACTGCCCCCTTTATTTCTCATCCAACATTATTTGAAGGCCAGAGGGGAATAGCAAACTTTTCAGGGCTTTTTTGAAGGGTTCAGCGGTTCTTACAAGCCTGAATAGAGAAGTCTAGCAGTTTTTATTTCACTTTTCACTTTCTTTCTGCCTTCAGCTTGTGCTCTCTATCCCGTCATATGCAGCGTTCCCTACTATACACTGTCAAGTTTTGACACAAGCTGGCCAATTATAGCATTACCAAAATTAAGCTTTACTCCAGGATTGCTTACATATCCTTTGCAAGCTTGGTATTCTATGCTAAGTCTACTTCAGCAGCAAAAAATAAAACAGAATGCTTGAAGCAGGATATGGATTTAATGCAAAGATAGCTCTTAAAAAATATAATGTAGTGAATAGTATGGATATAAACTTGATTTAGGCATATTTTTTCTCACCTCGTTCATTTATTTTATTAGTTTCTCCAATTTGCATAATATTGCACGGCAGGTAAATATACAGTACATATACAGTCCATTTACTGCAAGAATTCAAAATGTGCCCAACAATACCCAAAAATGACATGGCAACAGGTGCAAGTATTAGCAATTAGTTAAGAAAAGCTGACCAGCAGTCCTTGTGGTACTATACTGCATTTTTGTAACAATGTAATCCTTATTGCTCCTTACTTAGCAAAATACTCAGACAATTCTGAATTATTTTATATATAGCTTTTATTAGTATGGTTCAACTTCAATGAGCGAAGCCCAATTTTGCTACACTGTTGGTAAAACTAGACAGACTTTGATTACATCATGATCTAGCTGTAAATTATGTTTTTTTCTGTTTAATTTGCTGGAAATTATTTGAATTCTAATTCAATTACCATAATAAAGAATTAAAATGTAGTTCTCCGAAAGACTTTTTCAAAAAGGATTGTTCAGGTCAATTCAAGGTGCCAATGCAAAATTATCTAAAAATATGAGCAGTTTCCCCAGATATAGAAAATATTTTTAGGACACATTGTACATTGGCACAAAAGTACTCTAAGATATTCTTGTGATATTTTTAAAGAAAAGACAAAGAGATGCCATTTTACAAAACCAGATTGGGACACCCTTAACTATAGATGGGAACCAAATCCAAATATTTCAAGATGTCTCTCCAGCAATGCTAAGAAAAAGAATTTGCATTTCTCCCAGGAATACTAAGGTGTAAGCAAATCAGATATAAATGGGAAATTTCATTTGTTCTGTAAGTCATCTCGGAAATGAAAAAAACAAACAAACCCGGTATTAAAATGAACTTTAAAAACAGTTATGCAATCCAGGCTTTTTTTTCCCACAGATTACAATCCTTCCTCTAAGTAAATGGAGCACGAAATGCAGATAACTATAGCTTCCAATTTTACATAATTTCACGTGCATTATGGCGCAATTTTCATAGCTGAAATTGGTGTATTAAGCCCTAAAGAATACTTTGTTAGAGCATATTCATACAGACTTTCATATAACCCTAATTAAGAGTTTTAATGCTTCAGCAGGAATACCTGCTACATTATCTCCTTGTGGAGGAGCAAAAGGGGTACATGTATTTCATCCTTTCTCTCATTTTCCCTCACAATTCTATGGGGGAGGGCTGGCCCCGTAAGCTTCTGCAACCAAGGATGGCCCACATCCTCTTTCTTCCCAGGAATTCAAAATCTGTATTAAATTCTAAATGGAAGACTCCCTGCTGCCACTATAGGCACAATGAAAAAAGGGAAATAAGGAAGTCCAGGGACACTGCAGGCTGACAAGAGAGAGGATTTATTTTAGGTCATTGGGTTTTTCCCCCAGGAAAGCAGCTATGTGTGCAAACACATGGAAGCATTCTGGACAAATCTCAAAGCACCTGCCCGTGCCTTGCAAAAGATGCTTTAAGAAATCTTGAGAAGTGGTTCTATTTGTACAACTGCACATTGTGAAGCACTCGTCCAATCCTGATGCAGCGCTAATGTCCAAGCCATTAGCAGCCACATTACTACCGTACCTGCAAACTCATTGAAGTGGTTCCCAATATCATAAGCCAGGTAATTATATCCAGAGTATTCGTAGTCAATGAACTGAACATCACCTACACGAGACACAAAAATAAAATTGGTAAGAGTTAAGAGGGGAGCGCTGTGAATCTGCACTGTGCCCCTTAATATCTGCCAGTGTGTTCCACTCTGCTGTGCTCTGCATAGCATGCATTTTAGGAAATTCCAAGATTGTATTTTTTGTTTAACGAACAAAATAAACTTCTTTATCAAAGATACTTGTCCTTAATTACTTAGGGATAGAACCTCTGCTTTTGTACCACAGGGGGGCATCAGTTATCTTAAATTCCATTAGTTAGAAGGACTTGGTCTCTGAATATAATATTCAAACCATTTTTAAACTACTCCTCATCCAAAGTTAGCATGGCTGAACACAAAATTAGTTAGTAGAGTTATAGGCAAGGGGTTCTGTAGTAGAATGCTTATCATTTTGCAAAAGGGGGTATACGTGCTGTTATTCTGCTTCCTTTATACAAAACGTGTTCATTTTGCTTACATTACAGCACATCTTCCCCAAGTGTTTACCTACTATCAGAACAACACCTGCGTGAAGCCATATGGGTTGTATTCAAATATGAATTCATATTGTCATTAAGTCTCTCCTGACGTATATCTCAGATTAAAATATGAAAAAAGGAAGCAGCACTATATATTTCCAAGCAATAGAGAACAAACTTTGAACACCTGAACAATTAAACTGCTTTTCTTTATCTTAAGTGTGTCTAATAGATCAAGGGAAAAATATATGTGGCGATACAATCATAAAGAGTAGTTTACATTATGCAGTGCAAGGAGAGGCATTAAATGTTCTCACTGCTAGAATATATTGCCAGCAATCCTCATCAGTCATGCCATAGAAGCTCTGGGAAATATAATTCCATAAGAGGATTGAGGATATATTGGTCTATATTCCAAATATTCTACCTACCATTACATATTTCAGGATTCTTTGTAAAACACGATTATAGTTAATTGAGAAAAATTTACATCAGATACATAATAAATGTGGTCAACTTTAAGATGCCACAAGACTTAGGATATTTTTAGTTGGGGTGGGTGGTGGTGGAACAAGCTAATATAGTTAAACCATATACTTCTCACAATAATATCTTACAAGCCAGGGAGTAACTTTATACCCTACAGGCTAATCAGAAAATATTTTGGATGGCCCCTAAACAGATCCTGTTTCCCAAATCGCTCATCTTATAAAGATGATTCAGTAAAAACAAATGCACACTCAGTATAACTCTTCTTTTGCCATCCAATA
>JANHJO010003703.1:224721-236591 GCA_032468235.1 Pseudoxyrhopus heterurus | reverse complement strand
CTAAATTGCAGGCATCTGGGAGCTGAATACTTAATTACAAAGTACAGCGTTTAGCCCGCTGCACCACTCAAGGCTCTGGACAGGGTACTTAGGACTGTGAGCTCAGCCACCTGTTCTTTACACCTGTACCCCTCCTGGCTGGTTAAGACAATCTGGGAGGGGGCAGGTATCATGTGAGTTCTGGCAGTGGTAAATTCTTCTTTGAGTGTGTTGTGTGGGTTTGTTTCATTACCTCTTAAGGAGGCTTTTGTTTTTCCTCTCCTCAAGAAGCCATTGCTGGAGCTCACTATCCTGGATGAGATTCATCCAGTATGGATTCTTCTCCTTTTGGGGAAGGTAATTGAGAAGGTGGTTGCACAGCATCTTCAGATGTCTAGATGAAACAGGTTGACTAGATCCTTTTCGGTCAGAATTCAGACCTGGGCGAGGGATGGAAATGGTGTTGGTCATACTTTTGGATAAACTAGGGCAGGGGTGTCAAACTGGTGACCTGCGGGCCAGATGTCTCAGGTGCAGGCCACGTCCACCCCAGCTCTGCGAATGGGAAAAATGTTGCAAAACGTCATGCGCAACATGACGCAGCGAGTTTGACACCCATGATCTAGGGTGTTGGCGGGGTGGGGGTTGTGCATCCATCCTCACCCTACTTGACCTCCTGGCATCTTTCAATACTATTGACCATGGTATCTTTCTGGATTGACTCAAAGGGATGGGGGATGGGTGGCACGGTGATGTGCTGGCTCACCTCCTTTCTTAGGGGTCAATTGCAATCAGTGGTGTTTGGGGGTAGAGATCCCATGCTCAGCTGCCACCCTGTGGGGTGCCACAGGAGTCAGTGTTCTCTCCATTCCTATTCAATATCTACATGAGGCCACGAGGTGAGCTCATTCATTGCCGTAGGGTGAAGTATTATCAATACACTGATGATACCCAATCATACATCTCTGCCCATACTAAGTTACGCGATGGATGGCTTATCCTGGTGCCTAGAGGCTGTGAAGTTCCCGACTCCCACTTACAACTAAATCCTGGCAAGACTGAGTGGCTTTGGGTTTGATTCTAGGACAATACCATCTTTAATGCTGGATGGGGTTGCACTTCCCCAAATAGACCACATGCACAATCTGGGGGTGGAGTCTCCTAGCCTACTAGGAGAGGCTTTGCTCAACTTTGCACTGTGTGCCATTTGTGCCAGTGTTTATCTATCAAATTTTTAAACCGCCCATCTCCTTCAAAGAAGGACTCTGGGCGGTGTACAAATGAAATATTAAAAACATTTTAAAAAAGAATATAAAATTTAAAAGCTCCTGGACTGAGGAACTGTACTCACAGTCACATGTGCCCTAGTCACTTCCTGGATGGACTACGGTAACAGAGTCTACACGGGGCTGCCCTTTGAAGAGTATCTGAAAACTTCAGCTGGTCCAAATTACATGTGTTTCCAGAATAACACACACTGCATCTCTGCTCTGCAAGCTGCACTGGTTAACAACCTGTTTCCATGCCCAGTTCAAGTTGCTAATTTGACCTGATACCTGCATGATATGGGATCAGGTTATGTGAGGGATTGTCTCTCCTTGATTATATCTACCCACCCACCATATTCACCACAGAGGGCATGCTATGGGTCCCATCTGCTAGGGAAATCCATTTGGCAGCTCTTAGGCAGGCCTTTTTTGCTATGCCTTCACTTTATGGAGCATCCTTCCCCTAAGGTGAGGGCAGCATCACTGGCTTTGTCCGTTTGAACTTTCTGGATGACTTTAACTTCCTCCAAAACCTCCTTGCATTATGAGGCTTGAGGACACCGGTGAAATATTGTAATTGACACCTGCTCTTCACTTAATCTTTTCTATTCTATTTTAGTTTTGTGCCTTTTCATAGTGCAAAAAGTTTTGAATATTAATAACAATATTAATTTGTATGTTTTGATTTGAACTTTTTGTATGCCACTCAGAGCCACTGTGAGATAGGCAACCATATAAATATGATGAAAATATAAATAAAATTATATAAATGGCAATCTAATTAAAACCGAGTTTTAATACACAGAAAGGCCAGTCAATTTCATCTCTTGACTTATGATCACAATTGTGTGGTAATAGAAAATTTGGTTGCTAAGCAATGCAGTCATTAAGCAAATTATTAAGTAACTGGATCCAATTTCACAATCATTTTGACCATGGTCGTTAATCAAATCACGTGTTTGCTAAATGAATCATGCGATTGTTAAACAAATCTGGCTTCCCTTATTGAATATTCCCTTTCTGCTTGTGGGAAGCCAGCTGAAGAGGTCGCAAATTGCAATTACATGACTGCAGGATGCTACAACAGTAGTAAATGTGAGCCCATTGCCAAGTGCCCACATTTTGATCAAGGTAACGATGGGGTTGGTACGGACAGTCATAACTTCAAGTATGGGTTGTAAGTTACTTTTTTCAGTGCTGTCGTAAGTTTGAACCATTGTGAAAGAATGCTCATAAGTTGAAGACTATCTACACAAACTTTTAAAATACAGAGGTCCTCGGGGCAGCTAACTATTATTTGTGATTGTAACTTTGGCCTGCCTTCTGCCACTGAAATACACGAACAATTTGAACAACTTCAGCATGTCAATGCATCAGTTGGCAGATCTGCATCTATGCCACAAATCCATAGGACGGTCAATTATAATGGTGAGAAGAGCTTCAATTTTCTTCTTAAAAAGTTACATTTCTACAGTTAAACTTTGAGAGTATTTTTGAGAATAGGTTGACAACTTCTGCTGAAATTGTATGAATTCTTTTCTATCCAAAAGGCCAAAAATAAGGAGCAAGTAAGACTTCTATTTTTATCTTTTCAATGATGGAAATTACTGAAAATGCTTTCTGGAGAAAATTGTTTTGCCCTATTTACCACTTTGTAGGTATCAAATGAAATCTGTTTTATATTAGAAAGCCTATGAGACTGAATTGAATTTTTTTCTTTTGTTTTACTGTTGTGAAATGGTGGTTTCATTGGTTTTTTGTGTTTTAATGGCTTTGATCTGCTTTCATTATTTGAGCAGAATGTATGTATATATCCATAACTAAAATAATGTGCACAAAGGATAGCTACACATAATTTTCATAACAAATGTCATTCCATTGTTCATCACTCAGCTTACAATAATAATGAAATATTCATAAGGCATATTGTTCCAGATAACAATTAAATGGGGAGAAAATTAAATATGCTGGTTACATATAGTACTAAGAGTTTAGCAAGATTCTGTCTATTGTCTGTAAGCAAATAAAGAAGTGAACTCTGGCTGAATTCCTCTTCGTTTGGAAGCTATATTCTTCTTAGAAGCTTCCACACTGCCAAATTCGAGTGCCTGGGAATTTGGGAGGGGGGATTTCATAGAGAGGAGGAAGTTAGTCATAACAACATTCTTTGCTTCGGTCAAGGACAATTCATCCCGCACCTGGTTGGGGGAAGATCTCCAGTTGGGACGGAGGGTGATTGGACCATGTGATGGGCTGTTGGGTACAGAGGATGGGGTTTTGATTTTCAATTATCAAGGGAAAACCCAGAACTCTCAGATTCGGGTTTTCCCAGATGTGCCAACATGACTTGTCTAAATAAATTCTTACTTGGATGAACTTTGTCTCTGAGTGCTGAATGGATATGGGGAAGTTCCTTTGGAACGCTGACATTTGACATATGCACCAAAGACAAATTCCTTGTGTGTCCAATCACACTTGGCCAATAAAGATTCTATTTCTATTCTATTCTATTTGGGCTTAGCCAAACGCCCATCTTCCCAGATTAACCCTTATTACTCTCACTCTAACAGATATATTTTATGGAGTTGCTATCGTGACTCTCTTCCTTTGTCTCCAATCCAGCTATGGACTGTGCTGTCTCTTGTCTCCCTCCCTCCCCTTCTGGAATGTACTCCCTCCTTCCTGGGAAACTGCCACTTCACTGTAGTCCACCATACTGGTTCCCCCTCTGTGGGCACCATCGCTCATACTACCTATATGTAGTACTGCTGCTGTAGTGGATAGGAATACTAATCTTAATTCTAACTCTAGTTTATAAACTTGGAATGCATAGATAGGAGAAAAGCTTTGAACTTTCTGAACTTCAGGTGTTGCTGGAAAGAAACTAGCCCTCTGGACTTAAAATTCTGAACCTAAAAGGGGTGTGTGAGGAATGGTCAAATTTGGTAACCCAGATGCACTGAAAAATGTGCTTACAATTCTTAGTGTCTCATAGAGCCTTGAATGGTGCAGCGGGCTAAATGCTGTACTTTGTAATTAAGTATTTAGCCCCCAGCTGCCTGCAATTTAGCAGTTCGAATCCCACCAGGCTCAAGGTTGACTCAGCCTTTCCATCCTTCCGAGGTAGGTAAAATGAGTACCCAGATTGTTGGGGGCAATATGCTGACATTGTAAAAGCACTTAGAGAGGGTTGCAAGCCCTGATAGGCAGTATATAAATATAATACTATTGCTATTCTTAAGCACCATGTTACTAAAACATGCTTTCTTCTTTCTTTGTCTCATGTTCTCGGTCATAGAAAGCATAAACTTAATCTTTTGTAGAGTCTCCCAAGTTAAAAGCATACACCAGAGTTGAGGCTCCTTCACTAGCTTTGGTATGAAATATATGTTGACTTTAATTTCTAGTATCCTTTTTTGTTTTGGGGTAAGGGAGTTGGACAAGATGTTGATGTCTGTTTTGACGCCACAGTGACAGTCACAGCTAATGCAAGTACAGAAGTAAATGGTGACAGGATGTGCAACTGGAACGACCGCACAATCCTGACACACATCACAATTTTTACTACTAGTACAAGAGCCACAAATATATTTGGTGGAAGTTGGTAATCTTACTTGCAGGAGCAAAGAAGAGTCAACAAACTCTTCCCTGCAAATGAAGAATTGTATGTTGTTAGTCTATAAAACCAGTTGCAGGGTAGACTTTTGCTAGGGATAATTAATGGGTGAGGTTAACCATCCTTCTATTAATTCTCTTCTACAAATCCCTCTGTTTATGTGTTTGGAAATGTGCCAGATTAATGTAAAAACTAAAACAAACAAAAATACTCAGGGAAAGTAGTGCTGATGAAAAAAATATGCTGACCTGCCACCAAAGGAAGGAAAAAGTGGCTTAACAGATCTCTAGTGAGTACAAATTTCACAGATTGTAATCACCAAAGATAGAATTTAAGATGGACTCATTCATTGTAGCAAGGTGTTTAGAGTTTAACATGAAGCCAGCCACTGTGATTTGTAAATTCTTTATGGCTTAAAAGATTGGTATTGTGTGAATATAAACAATCATGGCTTTCTTAATAAGCCAGCTGCTTGTGAGTCCAGCTGCTATGTCTCATGCTTGCCTATATAAACTCATAGCGAGATGGTGCAGGGAGAGGACATTTAAGGTTGGTCTCAAAAGTGTTTCCCTCATTGGTGACTAAATGTTTTGAGTTCTTATTTAGGAAACATTAATGACTTGTATTTGTACACTGAAATGTGTGAATTGCTTTGAGAATTCTGTATCGGATTCTAGGCAGGATACAAACACAGAAAAAGAAGGTATAACTAATTATCAACATACTGGTAGTATGCTAAAAATGAAAACTCTCTCCATATGTGACTTTTACCCTATATTTGATGAAGGAACTCCCAATCATCATATAAAAATATAAAGTAGCACTTGCACATAATTATTCCTTGCCATTTTGGGGATGAAAAAACATTTTTGCTTGCCAAAACTGCTTGATTGGATACTTTTTGGAAAACTACTGGTTATTGTTCTTTATTAATTTACTGAAATTCCATAAATTGGCAATTAGAACTGCTAGTCAATAGAAACAGATTGTCATTTTGTTAAAAAAAAAAATCATAAAAGTGGCGGCAAAAACTTGATGTGAGCTCCTGATGGACATATGTATGTAGCTCCTGATCTCCTTTCAAGGCCGAGTGTAATCTGGAATTTATTTTCCCTTAGAAACGAATTAAAATACCTATTTTTATTCTGCCATAACTGATTTAATATGCCCACCTGTTGCTTTAATATATTTTTATATGTTGCGCATTATTGTTTTCTGTAAAGATCGTATAAAAAACTATCAGCAGTAAATTTCAATAAGAGATTAGAGGGCTGAATTGAAGAGAACCTAATTGAATAGAATAAGGAAAGATAATTGAATTAAAGATTCAAGATTCAACAGAAGAGATTCATTACCTAGTCAGGTAATGAAACATCCATAAGCAAATAACCAGGCTCAGAGAGCACCAAGAACTCCACAAGAGTAACTTTTTAGTATTTATTACTCACTAGTACTCACTGGATGTTTCTTATTATTTCTTATTTTTACTAGTTCTTCTCTTTCCCAGAAGCTGTGTATACCTTTGCTATATGCCAGGGGTGGGCAACTATGGCCCCTTTAGACCCATGAACTTCAACTCCCAGAAATCCTGAGCCAGCATGGAATTCTGTGAGTTGAAGTCCACAGGTCGTAAAGAAGCCATAATTGCCCACTCCTGCTACAAGCCATTCCCAGAACTATTTCTTATATACATTATGAGGGGTGGGGGGTAATGATACACAACAAATTACACAATACAAATGTGTTATTCTTTAAAATGCCACAAGACAGTTAACTTCTGTGTCACTTCACTTTGCACAAACAAAAATCATGAAGGTGTGTAAAATTGTAACAATACATCAAAGGCTTACATATGGGTCCACACAAAATTAGAAAACCTAAAAAAGTGGTAGTATAAATCACTGCTGACAATAAAATGTTTGAGAATTCAAGCTTTACCTAGAAGACCTTCCTAAAAGAAGAATGAAGAGACTTGTAAGCTGGGGAAAAATAGGGAAGAGAACTGAGCTTATCTACTGATAGCTTTATAATAAAATGAAAAACTTGGATCTCTGGCTGAGAAAAAATAGGTAGTCTTTGACTTACAACCACAACTGAGCCCCAAAATTCTGCTGCTATGTGAGACATTTGTTAAGTGAGTTTTGCCCCATTTTATGACTTTTCCTGTTAAGTGAATCACTGCAACTGTTAAGTTAGTAACATGGTTAAGTGAATCTGGCTACCCCACTGACTTTGTGTGTCAGAAGGTCACGAAAGGTGATCACATGATTTGCAGCCGTCATAAATATGAATCAGTTGCCAAGGGTCTGAATCTTGATCACATGACCATGGGGATGCTACAACGGTCATAAGTGTGAAAAGTAGTCCTAAGTCTTTTTACAGTGCTGTTGTAACTTGGGACAGTCACTAAAAGAACTATTGTATGTTGAGGACTACCTGCATATCAACCAGAGAAATTTATTTACCGAAAATTGTACAGCCATTCTTAATGTGAATGGCCGTTAACTTGGGCGCCCTCTGAAAAATGGGTGCTTTCCAATTATGCGACAACTCCAATTGCTAGCATTCATGCCTGCATAGGTTAGTGGAGCTCACCTGTTAGGCAAAATTCCTGCAAGGTCACCCATTTTTGAAATCTTCCTGTTCCGTGGCTCAGTCTTGTGTTCTAAATGTGATTGTGGTTGCTTCTGCATGACAATAAATCTATTTCTCTGATGCTGAGGATAACATTACTGATCCCAATAATAACACTGCTAGAGGGCAGAAGGGGTATGCAGGTCTGAGGTGGGAATTAGTTCCATTGACACAGTCTTAAGATTTGGTGAAATATACTACAGTTGGCTTGAATGTCTCACCTGAGGTAGTCCTCAACTTATGGTCAACTTATGACCACAAATGAGCCCAAATTTTCTGTTGCTAAGTGAGTTTTGCCCCATTTTACAACTTTTCTCGCCACATTTGTTAAGTAAATCACTGCAGTTCTTAAATTAGTAGCACAGTTGTTAAGTGAATCTGGCTTCCCCACTGATTTTGCTTCTCAGTAGGTCACAAAAGTGGATCGCATGACCGTGGGACACTGCAACCATCATAAATGTGAGTCAGTGGTCAAATATCCAAATGTAAATCATGTGACCATGGGGATGCTGCAATGGTCATAAGTGTGAAAAATGGTCATAAATCACTTTTTTCAATGCTGCTGTAATTTCAAACGGTCACTAAATGAACTTGTAATTCAAGGATTATGTGTAGTTCATTAATCAGATTTCACATAATAAACATCTACAACATGGCTGCCTCCACTTTGATATTTATGTGATCATGATGTTGACCTCAAGTACCATCCATCTGACATGCGCATACCCACACAGTCACTCTGAAAGGTTATTGCCCAGATTTTTTAACTATAATCTTTTCTTCCATCTCTGATTAGAGTTAAACTTCGATTCCTAGAATTCCCCAGTCAGCGTTTGAGAAACCAGAAAAATTAAACAGGGAAATCAGCACCATCATATGCAAGACATCAGCAGATTTCAGGAATTTCAGTTGTTGTTTTTTAAAACCACGAATAATCCCCTCTAATTACAATAAGGACCAAGAATGATCAGTGACCACAGAATGTTGATTAAAAAGTGGGCAGGGAGGATATAAAATGTGGAAGAGAAAAATTATCCAAGAAGGAAACAAGACTGTTTAAACGGAACACTGACTAAGAACAATCCACATTAGAGTGCTTTTTTTAAAAAAATGATCCCATTTGCTACTGAAAAGCGAAATATTTATTTAAAATTATTTATATTCTTTTCTTCTTCCATGATAAAATGAGACTGATATATACTACTATGATTTTTAAATGATACCGGTAATAATAAAACTCATCATAGCTAAGATATTTCAGAAACCACGAAGTCTGATTTAAAAAGAAAAGTTTAACTAATATCGTCCTTATCAAAAGCATGGAAGTTAGAAAGAGCTCCCTGAGAAGGGAATTTCATCTTTGTAGAGCTACCACTGAAAACTGGGTAAGGTTCTTAGTATATTACCGTAAGTTCCAGCTTCTGGTTAGGATTACATGAAGGAAAAAAAATGGCCTCTGTATTTAACTCTGAGTTATACAGAAAAACAAATACAAAACTTTTCTCTTGAAGAAACTGAATAGTCTTCTAATACAGCCCCATTTTAGGAATAGTGTAATTATTTGAACATTTTAGGAAAAGACACTGCTATACAAAATATTAACAGTGGAAAAGAATAGAAATACCACTTGAACTTGCAACCTAAAACTATTCTTGTTGTATGGATGAACTTTTGTCTTGCCCAGACTTAATTTGCTAGCTCTCATCTAACATCAAGCATCAATCTCAGCACATACAATAGATTGAAAACCACACTAGGGACAGAACAAATTCTCAAGAAGCTGCATAAGTTAGCTTATTTTGTTCTGGTAATACCTTGCCATTACTCTGATGTTGGACTCAAAGAAATAATGCAGGGCACCATAATAAATGGTACTAAATACCATTTAAATTATAATCAACAGAATCTTCTTCTAAGGATATTTTACTAAGGTCTACCCTTTTAGTCTCATGTCCAGAATGGCTATCAGGTGAAAATAAGCCTAGAATATTAATTTAATCTAAGAAAATCAGGATCCCTGGCTCCACACTCTATCTTCCCCATTAAAGAAATACTGAGCCTAGGCAAATAATTCTGCAATATTTTAGATAATGGTTTTAAAGCAACATATTTACATTTTAGCTGATAACATCAAAATAATAAAATCGTTATTTGTAACTTAGGTCAAAGCTTTCCAAAGCCAAAACTACAACCTTCAGATTTCCCATGTCGGGCAGGAATTTTGGGACTAATATTCTCAACACATCTGGAAGATATCAAGTTGAAGAACAGCTTTTACATATGCAGCACACAATAGTAGCAAATTAAACATACATGGGTGGTCAGAGCGGATTCAAATTGAGTGCGCTTAGGTATTTTGCAGAGAAATAAGAAGAAACCTTGATCTGCTTGGTGGACACCAGAGCTGTCAGGTACACTAGAAGTGCCAACAATTATGCTGGAAGAAAGCAATGACAATTTCTACAAAGCTTCAAAAACAAATTACATGTCCATGAAATCTACAGGGGTTGAACTACTCAAAAGAGACCCTGCGTGCAATCAGTGGTATATGACAGTATATTCACCTCCATCAGTGAAGGGTAAGATGGAAGAAGAACTGAATTTGTGAAAATTTATGGAATGTGCACAAACAGATCAGTTCCAAAATCTTGTGATGAACCTTTTCATCATTTTTCTTCATACCAAACTGTAAACATGCATTTTTTCTTTACCTCTCTGTTTTATGGTTTACCCAGACTTCAAAATACCATCTTATTTAGTAGAGGCCAATTTGTAGAGGCTCTCAAAAACCTCTCCTGCATGAACCTGAACATCAAGGCCACTATGATTGACAACTGTAATCATCCGCTTATTTATTCTTAGCAATAAAACACCAACTCAAAAAACTCTGCACTAAGTAAACTATAATCAATCATGTGCCAAACTAAAGCCTGTATATCCTATCCTGTTATGCCGATCTGACTACTGGACTGCATGTATACAGGTAGTCCTTGACTTACAACCAAAATTGAGCCCAAAATTTCTGTTGCTAAGCGAGACAAGTTAATTTTGTCCTGTTTTATGAACTTTCTTGTCACAGTTAGTAAGTAAATCACTGCAGTCGTTAAGTTATTAACATGGTTGTTAAGTAAATCTGGCTTCCCCACTGACTTTGCTTGTTGGCAGGTCACAAAAGGTGATCACATGACCCTGGGACACTCCAACTGTTATAAATATGAGCCAGTTGCCAAGCGTCTCAATTTTGATCACATGACCACGGGGATGCTGCAAGTGTCATAAGGACATAAGTCACTTTTTTTCAGTGCCATTGTAACTTCAAATGGTCACTAAGGAAACCGTTGTAAATCAAGGGCTACCTGTATAGCCCATCAAAGCTAAGAGAACCAAATCTTGACTATGGACACATCAAAATACAGAGCATGCACCTCTCCTAACGTAAGAGTTTCCCCCCTCAAAACAGAGCACTTTCACTTACTGGTAAACAAACAGTAAATAGATAAGGGTGTTGTGATGAAGACAGATCGGTAACATATCAAACTTACCTTACCAGTGCATCTGGTTTGCTTAGCTGGTTATTGGGGATACAATTTTCCATTAAGTCTTTATGTGTGCTTGGGCTCTTGCTAGTGCACTTCTGTTTTTTCTCATTCTTAGCTGATGAGGAAGGGATGCTTCCATTAGTTGCACTGTGGTTGTGAGGTGAGGAGTTCACAACTCCACTAGCATTTTTGTAATTTTTGGATGAGGCAGTGCATGAGTCCTCTTTTAAGAGGTTTTCTGTACTTCCCACAAGATCGTTATTTAATCTTTTACTGTTGATATGGTTCTCCATATATTCAATTTCCTGTATTTTAGAGTCTACAGGTTGCAAAATATTGTTATTTATTCCAAGGTTATGTTTTTTGGCATCCTTGTCTTTTTCTTTCCCCTTTTCTCTGTATTCTAGTTCCGGCAATGTTGTAGATAATTTTTTATTAGCTGGAATGCCACCATTGTGTTGCAAAAGTATTGAGGAATCCATCTCAGACAATCCTTTGGCTGCTGAAACATCCAGAACGAAGGAAGGAAGGAAGGAAAAGACAATATTTAAAATTTAAGTCAGAAGTAGCAGTTATTTTCATATTCTTTTTACAAGCAAATTACATAACTTCTATTATTCCCCCCCACCCAATAAAATATTTTTCCTTTAGTTATATTGCAAAAAATAAATTAAAATTCCTAATAGTTTCCAAATTAATGGATTCCTGAGACTGATTCCTGAGTTGCATCAACCAGGGCATTTCAGTAAACTTCAAAATACCGTATATACTCGAGTATAAGCCGACCCGAGTATAAGCCGAGGTCCTAATTTTACTCAGGAAACCTGGGTAAAA
>JANHJO010003703.1:213491-224621 GCA_032468235.1 Pseudoxyrhopus heterurus | reverse complement strand
GCCGAGGGTGGTTTTTTCAACCTTTTTGAGGGCTGAAAAACTAGGCTTATACTCGAGTATATACAGTAATTAAAAAAAAATTTCCCAGCCAAACTTCCTCTAGTTTCTCCATCTAATAGCAAGAAATATTTTTGTACATGATTTTCAAATATTAAAGTTTCAGGACATTATTTTAATGAACCAAACCATGTTTAAATCACCAAGAGAAATAATCAAGTAACTGCAGAAGACTTTTTTTTAGAAAATAACATGTATTTGCCCCTGCTACAACATAATTTTATAATCTGATTTAAATCAAAGCATAAAAGGCTATAGGAGTCTGATTAATACCAAGCACAGTTGCCTAAGCTTATCATTTCAACTGAAAATATTTCTTAATTGATATCCCGTACTCTATAGTTATGATTAAGAAATACTTTTCAAACTGCCTCCAACAAGGCTAATTTTACTTTATTAGAGTATTATCTGTATAAACATAGGACAACCAGTTACAAAGCATCCTACAACAAGCTATACTCTAGTAGCAAAAGATTCACTATGGGTATATTCACAGACATGTCAGCCTTTATTTTTCACAGTATGATAATACTAAATACTAAATATGACCTACATGACAAGTTTATTGTTTAAAATCCACTGCAAAGTTGCTTGTTTTGAATATTTAAAAATTGCTTCAATTTTTCTTCTACCTTCAAGTTTCATAACACGGAACATAACTTTTATTGGTCAATAGTCTCAAGGTAAGAATTATTAATTACTGCAAAGTCCAGTGAAAGTAATAGATGAAATCTCTCCACATACCCCACACAGGATCAGGTCATTAATTTATGTTCAGATATTTATTTCCAAATTTCTTTTCATTCTGTACTACCAAAGAGCATATGCAACCATCATTCAATTAGTACACTGAATATAATTAATGTATAAATATCAAACAATTTACTGTGAAAGGTTATTAAGTCATAAAGTGTACATGCTCTCCATGTGTTAGAAAGGAGTTGATTTAATAGTCTTTAATTTTTCCTGAGAAATTGAGAACTCTAAACGTCATTAATTTTCCCCCAATTCACTGGTGACAGACAGAATGTGAACTGTCTGGGGCTCTCGTATCTCTCATTCCAAACTCTAGGAATCAGGGACCTACTCCTTTCCTGCCCCCCTTCAGAATGATCGCCTCCCTTGCTTTTTTGAATTGATGTGTGTGTGTTTTATTTTAATCCTTGTAACAGTGTTCCTATCCTTGCACATAAGTGTGAAAATCTCCTGACTGAAACCTGGACATCAAAGCTGGAATTTATACAATGTGGCCTGTGTGCTGATCTATGGCATTTAGAAAGACATATTCTGCTGAATTTAAAAAAAATCACACAGAAAACAATTTGATCAATAAACAGTATATTACAAAGCAAATATTATCTAACAAATCTGTGTAAGGAAATACATCAGTCTTTATTAACAATAACAACACTGTTGTTCTTGAACACTGGTAAAATATTCTGCAAATGTATAAGTAAAAAGTTCTCTTCTGCTCTTTCCCCCCTCTCTCTCTTTTTAGTATCTTCAAGTCAGTCTTGACTCGTGGGCCCTGAACTTCTTTGGCAGGATTTTCTGAAGTGGTTTCGCATTGCCTTCTTCCTAGGCTGAGAAAGAATGACTGGCCCAAAATCACCCAACTAGCTCTGTGCCTATTGGTGGGGCTAGAATTCACACTCTCTCATTCTCTAGCCTGGTCCTTAACCACTGTATGAAACTCTTATCTTTTATGCCTAAGAATCTAGAAAAGAGAAGCAGGTGAAATTGCATTTGCAAAAGTGGTACAGAATCAGCTTTGTCCCCCTTCTGTGACTTTGCAAACTGAACAGGATAAAAAGGGAGCAGTGCAACCTGCTGACTGGAAAGTTTTACCTACTGATTGTGTACCATGATAATACTTCATCTGGAGTAGAGATATCAACTGCTAAGATACGATACGCATTTGAACATGATTTGGGCATAATATCCCAGCAGTGAAAGGGTTAAGGTTAAGGTTTAGGGTCTTCAGTTTCTTGGATGAGAAGTGAAACGTCTTCAAAGAAAAACCAGAAAGTCCAGTTGCCTCTTGAAAAAAGCACCTTTGGTGAAAACCATTACTTCTACCCAAGGCCTACCTTCTTCTGCTTCTCTTTCTTGCCTCTGTAGCATCTGTTGTTCCGGGGGTAATGCTTGCTGAAGGAGTTGCATGTAAAATTCATTTTCTTTCTGCACTTCCTTTTGTTTTCGTAATCGCATTTTATAGCTGACATAACTTTTGAAGCCAAAGCCCAAAGTCACAACAGGGTATCCAATACTTGAGGGGGAAAAAAACAAGACAGACTTTACTAATTAAGACAGAACTATCCAAGCAAATTAATACAATACTCTAGAATATGACAAAAGGGAAATCACAATGGAGATATCAAAGAATTATCCTTAGAAGCACACCGGTCTACAGAGGAAGAAAGACACAGATATTCAGTCACTTTTCAGTCATCTGGTTCAAGTGCATCTTCCTTAAGAGCTTAGCATGGCTGCTGTTTAACTTAGCTGCCAAGTCTCCACTGTTATGAGAAACAGAATCCATTTTTAAATATTGGGAAGGTGCAGTTGAAATTATTGAAAGATTTTATAATCTAGTTTAAACTGGCTGACTGCGTGACCAACCATAATAATTTGATATGGTACTTGTAATCTGTCTTATTATGGAACTTATATTTGTATAATGAAACCTGGTCTCTCACTTTTCCCACCTAGTTCCAATTTAAATCCTATACCAATTCTGCACCTGATGAAGAAAAAAAATGCAGCTCCTGATTTATTTTACTACCACAGGTAACATGACATTCATCCTGCAGTACATAAATCTCTTCTACATTTTGGCACCTTCAGGTAATTTAAATATCTAGTTGTCTTTTAAGGAAATATGAGAAAGTGGTTTGAACGTTATTGTACCAATGATGGCCGGAGAATAATGTGAATCCAGTTTCCCCCATTGCTTGTTCAAAGTCAGCTGCGAAGGTTGCAAATGGTGAACACGTGACTCCAGGACATTGCAACCATCATAAATAAATGCTGGTTGCCAAGCATCCAAATTTTGATCATGTGATTCTGGGGATACTATGCTGGTTGTAAGTATGAGGACCAGTCATAAATCACTTTCTCTGTGCCAGTTTAACCTTGAATGGTTGTTAAACAAATGATTGTAAGTTGAGGACTAGCCTATAGATGGGCTAGGGGTCCAATGCAACAGGGCATCCTTATGTTCTTACAGGTAGTCCTCGAAGTATGATCCCAATTGAGCCCAACGTTTCTGTTGTTAAGCAAGACAGCTGTTAAAGCGAATTTTGCCCCATTTTATGATATTTCTTACCACAGTTATTAAGTCAATCATGGCAATTGTTAAATTAGTAACACGCTTGTTAAATGAAGCTGCTTTCCCATTGCTTGTCAGAAGCTTGCAAAAGGGGATCACATGACCCGGGACACTGCAACTATCATAAATACATGCCAGTAGTCAAGCGTTCAAATTTTGATCATGTGACCATGATGAATAGTTAGTTGTAAGTGAGAAAAATGGACATAAGTGACTCTTTGCCATGCCATTGTAACTTTGAATGGTTACTAAATGGGCTGTTGTAAGTCAAGGACTACCTGTATTTCAAAGCATTGCTTAAGAGAAGAAAAATACTGGAATGTACACTTACCAGTGTGCAGCAAAAGGTCGACAAAGGTCTACGTGAAAATTTTTGAGATCCTTAAATCTGATTGCTGCTTCAATATAAACAAACAGTATCCATAGTGATACTGTTGGTAAACACACGCCTCTCTCTGTTGGAAACAGAAAACAAGCCAAGCATCAACATTAAAAAAAGAAAAAGAAAAAAGAAAAAGAAAATTAGACTTCTTAAAATAGCAAGTGTAATTATGAAGTGGAAAAACCTATGCTATGACTGAGCAAAGCTAACATCCATTACTCTTCCTTGTACAGAGACCCAAAAAGACATGGAGGTTAAGATGTTGGACTGAGATTAGGAAACAAGTTTCCAGTCCCCCTGTGGGCCCAAAAGCCAGTGGGCTGATCTTGGGCAATCACATCCTTTCTGCAGTAAGTCAGGTGAAGAGCAAAACCCCTTATTGCATCATCCAATTAATAAACATCGCTAAAAGAACTAAGTCAGGGGTGGTGAACTATGGCCCTTTTGTAATTTGTGAACTTCAACTCCCAGAATTCCTCAGGCTCAGGAATTCTGGGAGTTGCACAAGTCATAAAAGGGCCATAATTCCCCACTTTGAACTAAGTGAATGCAGCGCAAAAACAAGTAGACACAAAGCTATGTTGAAGCAGCATTAACAACAACTAATTGTCATTAATTCAAAACAAGTCTTTTGAACCTCTCTACGGCAAAGCTCATGTCCTACATTGTTGGGATCTGTCATTATATATGCTATAATATAACCCCTAAAACACCCAGCCAGCCTTGACCTTGCCTGCTAGGAATTAGGGATGGTTTTTTTCAACTTTTCTGGAGATCAAAAGGATGGTTTACTGTAAGGTTAATAATGAACTTTACTACTTAAAGATAAGAAGAAAAACAAAGCCAGTATCCTGCAAGAATTCTAAACATCAAGACACTTTGGAGCTTCCCACACAGTTTCCAAATTCATTAGGCTGATTTCCAAAACATGAGATCTGACATTCTCAATCAACATTTTAAATTTGAAGACCACAGGCTTCTGTTCCTTTTGCTCTTGCAAGTTAAAGGGTGGATTATGAGGTAGGGTGTGTTTTGATGATAATAGTTAATTATTGCCAAAGCATGGATGAATAGTGACTCCTTGATAGCTTCTCCCAAAGCACTATTACGTGCATTCACTAAAGATATTTTACAAAGAAATAAGATGCATGAACAGGTCTACCATCTCATGCATAATTTGGAAGAGAGCTTCTATATTTTAGACTGTGAAATACCTGTACAGGTAGTCCTCAACTTATGACCACAACTGAGCCCAAAATTTCTATTGTTAAGTGAGAAATTTGCTAAGTAAATTTGCTCTGTTTTACGACTTTTCTCACCTCATTTACGGTAAGTGAATCACTGTAGTTCTTAAATTAGTAACACGGTTGTTAAGTGAATCTGGTTTACCCAGTGACTTTGCTTGTCAGAAGGTTGTAAAAGGAGATCATATGACCCCAGGACACTGCAATCGTCATAAATACAAGCTGGTTGCCAAATGTCCGAATTTTGATCATATGACTACGGGGATGCTGCAATGTGAAAAAGAGTCACTTTTCGTGGTGCCATTTATAACTTTAAATGGTCATTAAATGGAACACTGTAAGTCGAGGACTGCCTGTAATGAGATTTCAAGAATAAACCTGGTGTCATTGGCAAACCAGAGGCCAATTTAACAGGGACCACATGTGATTTTTTAGACAAAAATAGGATGATGATTATTCTACAACTTGTTCTCAGATTTAACAGGCAGTGAAATAAATAGGAAGACTTACCCGTATGCCAGACATACTGTACCCAAACATATGTGCTGGCAGCAAAAAACAACCACTGTATTGGTATGAATAGCAGACATATGATATTTGATGTGAATGCTACGCAAACGAAAAATACTGAAAATGCCTAAAGAGAATCAAAGGGTTGGGGAGAAAAGAAAAACGAGAAAGTCCATTAGGGTTTTTTTTAAGATAGTGAACAGATTTCACTGAAGACATTGCAATTGCATCCATCCATCAATCCATGGTCCATCCTTACAAAGATTCAACATTCTACCAAGAAAGCCACATAACAGCAATTTCCCCCTAATTATTAATAATTGCATGGCTAACATTTTATTGCAACTTTATAGAAGAGAATTTCCTTTTTGTAAATACTGGTCGTGCCCCTAATTTTCTCTCACATGGAATTCTGAATGTTTTGCTTTAGTATAATTTACCAAATGACTTGCTGGAGTAGCATGGTTGTCTTTAATTCAAATTTGTTTCAGCCAATGACTATAAGCACCCTTCAACCTACAGTACTAGAATTCCACAAAAGTTTATCTATCAGGGCTCTTGCATGAAAATAATGTACATGAGTTATACATGAATTCAATGGGATTCACACAGGAGCAAAAATGTAACTTTAGTATTACCTTTCCTTTATCTTCATCACTGTCTATCACTGTTTATATCAGTGTTTCTCAACCTTGGCAACCATGCTGGGTGGGGGATTCTGGGAGTTGAAGTCCACAGACCTTAAAGCTGCTAAGATTGAGAAACACTGCTCTGTATGAACTGAGGCACTGTTTTTATTTTTCAGAACACAAAGGCAATTGCTAGATAAATTTACTCTGCACTGTAAGTAGCAATTTGAACCAGAGTCTGCGAGTTGGATAAATTCATATTGGTTATTTTTAAAATCTTATGCTGCCTTTCAAAGTAGATTAAATATTATCTATTTATTTTCATTCATTCAATTTACACTCATAGAACAATATGTAAAAAGAAAAAGATTGTTATTGCGTAAAAGCTGAGTGAAAGAAAAGGGAAAGACAATAAGCAAGTAGGATTTTTTTTATCCAGAGGCATAGAGTTTCTTGCTAAATCGGAATGTAAATATTTGATTTGTATCTTTCCACCCAAAAAAATCAACATAGTTGCTAATTGTTTTTTTAATTCCTCAAAGTTAAAACTGTAAAACTATTCTGTTATTCTATTATTCGAAATCTGGCAAAAGAGATGTGCTTTTAAAATGCTTTTGCTGAGGTGCTTTTAAGGGTATCTGCAACATGCAAAAGGTTATTTCTCTGCTTATAATGACCATTATAATCCAGCATTAACCATGTTTGGTAACTATGAGACAAATGACTATTAGACATTGAGAGACAGTCTGTCTGTATTCTTCCCGTCCTTTTGTCTCATGTTACTTGGTGTTCTCAAAATATCTGCTAGATCCAAAGCCTGCAATCCAAAGAGCTGCTTACACCAGAAGTCCTTTCCCCCTTCAAGTTCCTCAAGCCTTGGAAAAAAAATTGCTTCTGAACATCAAGGGACCCTATTAAAGCAGCACCCAGGGTACAGAAGGGGATGTTCTGCAGCTGAAAATAGAGACAAGTACTCCTCCTCTTTTCCCAAATAACTTTTTCAGAGCTATATATCAAACAGGACTCCAACTGAGAGATACATTGGAGAGCTACTAATGCTAGTTATAACAATAAACAGCAGATAATTACTTTTTCTATTTTTATACATACCAATCCCTGGTATCTGAAGGAATCATAAACACTCCGGATGAAAAGCCAGAATGGCCACAAATATTCAAATCTGAATTCCAAAACAAAGTCAGCCACCAACACGAGAGCCCAAACTACCAGGAACTTCAGATACAGGAAAGTACTGAAAGGAAAGAAGAAAAAAATATTAATTTTGCATGTAGACAAACTAGCAAGGTGATTTCATTTCTTATTCAAAATAAGCACATATGGATCTATATTAATAAACACAGAAGGAAGTTCAAATAAAAACAAAAAAGTTACATAACTGAAATTTGCAAACATAATCTACACTGTGTTATACAAAAGCCAACGAAAGTATATGGACAGTTGGTAGAGAAGGGACAGTTAAAGAGCTGATGGAATCAAACTTCTATATCTGTATTCTGTTTTTTCCTCTGGAGAATAACTTCAACGTTCAGCACTTTCATCTTTCAAAATGAAGCATGTCTGCCATAGTTGTAGTTTGAATTATGGTCCTGTGATATCAATCTGCAATGCTCATTTTATTTGCCTTCTGCACAAAGATGCAGAAATGCTGAAATTCTGCTCCATTTGCAGTCCATGCAAAATACAGATTATACTGAAGCAGACTGAAATTATATGGTTTAGTGGCATATAATATATATCCCAGTTCTGATAAATGCTCAGATAATCAGTAGCAAGCATCAAAAACACTCTATTTGATATTGAAGAATCAATAAAACTACACTGAGGTGAGTCTGTTAAACGCAAACTTCCTTTTCGAGTAAAGGCTATTATCTGGGGGTTAGGTTTCCACATCATGGCGTTGCCTGCTGCTTGGCTGTTTCCACTTGCTTTTCTGATTAAGGAATTTTTTAAAATGTGCCTGCTAGCATTGGCTTATTTTTCTAGAAGATGTGGTATGTCCTTGGCTTCCAATATTTGGCTTATTTGTAAGATGTAAGACAGAGTTTCTGATTTACACATGACAGTAAGTAACTTACAAAGGGAAAATTTGCTTCTTCATTCTCATTGGCAGGAAGAACTTAGCCCTGTTGATGTTGGAAGCGAGCCACTATCTTTGCCAAGATATCTGCCCAACAGATATTGATTTCATCAGACTTGGGTGCATTTTTATTTGTAGATGCCTAAATTCACATTTTTTTCTGTGTCAAAAACTGCCAGTTTCTACTACAAAGTTATGTGAATTGATTCTTTTGTATTATCAATAGTTCAAAGGATAGGCAGCTACTTGTAATACTTCAGTTCCCCTAACAATCAGCTTCCCCTAACATTGTACTAATTTCTGAATTACTTACTAAGTATCACATATTTTTCTCAAAGCTCACCTTAAGTTCACCCCAGGGAGCCAGTGAATATTTTTATAGAATTTATGATTTTTATGATCCATCTTCAGTGTGGTTGCAAGCATAGTTCTGGAACTGAAGCTGTAACATTCACCTTGGGGAATGACTTCTGTCACCAGAACAGTGGGAATGCAGCCTTGTAAATTTTCCTAGCAAAGGAACATTTTCAGAGCAACAGCCACATTTGATTTTTGAGCAGTATTTTGGGGATTCCAAAAATAGGCTAAGCTGAGACAAATGATCAGATCATGACAAATGTGGCATCTACCTCAATTAAAAAGTGATTACTTTACATCACACCTGATAAAATTTAATATTTCCCCCCTGGGTTAAATGAAAAGTTACAAACTGATGACAAATTTGGGCAGGGCCTTGAGGCCATGCTTTTCATTGAACATGTGTTGGCCTCGGGTTATGCATTTTTGCAACAACTGAGAGCAATCTTTGATATCATTGATTGTGCTGTTTCCTGCTAAGCTGCACAGGCTGGGAATGAGAATAATCTTATAGAAATACGTTTTATTTTCTAACTAAATGGAGGAATTCTATTTGACTCCTTAAGACAACGGAATTTTGGAATCTGACAGGTACAGTACCCTTTTAATTCTCATACATTAAATCATTTGACATTGTTACCTGGATATTTGGGCTAAAGTGCCATTGTCATAAAAATGACACTCGGTATTTGTTCTCCTTCTGATTTTCGTCTAATTCAAAAGAGGTCCTATACTGCATGTTATTGATCAGTGGTTGGGTGCAGTACTGGATTGGTTGAAAGCCATTTAACTGAGACTCAATTTAGTCAAGATGGAGACATTATTACAGGATAGATCATTTGTTTAGCTCAGTAGCCTTCATCATATTCCACTTGTCTTCTACAACCTTCTACAGTTCACAGTTCGGGGTACTTACTGATCTAGTTTACATACAACAGATAGCAAACTATTGCTGGTGACTTAGCCCTGTAAAACACAGCGTCTGAGTACACAGCAAAGCACAACCAGGTGGATCTCACAGCAAACCGTTGTTTGTGTAATAGCTCAATTAAGTGGTGGTTTGCATGGATTTGCAATTTGTTGAAAGTTAACACAGAAATATTGAATTTGTGAACCGAAACAAGAACTGTTTGGTGAACTGTTCCTGCCACTGAAGGACAGGAGTGATGCATGAATTGCTGGTGTCCAAACCTCAAGATTGTGACAGCTTTGAGAAATTGCTAGATGTCTGTGTTTTTTTTCCAATGGATCATGTGATTATTCAAATAGGCTTCGAATGAAAAAAAGTCATTTATGAAACACGGCAGTCTTTTAAGTGTCACTGTAGCATCATCATTAACAGAAAAGGCAGCCAGTTTGGTATAGAATTAAAGGCAACGAGCTAGAACCTGGGGGACTGTGAGTTCTTGTCCTGTCTTAGCATAAAAGCAGATAAATAACTTTGGGCTAGTCCCTGTCTCTTAGCCCTAGAGAAAAGGCAATGACCAACCGTTTCTGAAAATATTGCTAAGAAAACTGTAGGAACTGGTTTAGGGATTCACCAGGAGTCAACACTGACTAAAGGATAACAAGCAAACAAACACATACACACATACAATCCCCCTCCCCCCCATAAATCCTCTAAACCAGAAAATACCCCTTCCATCTGATGGGACTTCCTTACAGATTGTTCAGTTTAGTTCATATGAATATCTTAAGAAGATTACTTTATATAACTAAAAAAAAAATCTCAAACAATCCCCATAAAACAATGTTATCAATTTCAAAAGCTGAATAAAATATTTTAAAGTATTTCTCTGTTATAAAACAAGTTTTCCTGGCCATTCAAATGCTGATTATCCTTGAATAATAGATGAAACTCTTTTCCATAGTTTTTTACTTTCTGTAAAATAACGCACATGCCAGAATCCTTAACAGAATAATAATTTATCTACATGATTAGAATTACTGACCCAATTGCTCAAGATTGTACAAATATTTACTATGTAATAAACGCTATAGTATACTATATAGTATATGTATATATCACTAGACATTTATACAACAGCAAATACTTCAGACTTCTGTTCCCAACTACTATCTTCAGAGATAGGACTCCATCTAGTAAAGCAGCTGATTAAATGAATTAAGGCAAACTTAAATGTTAATGAAATGAAAGAGTTACTGCAAACTTTATATTACCGATCTTTTAAATGATTAAAGAATTAAAGAATATTGGGTCCATGCATTTTCTTCACTTCCAAAGTAATCATACCCTGAAAATGAAGATAAATAAATATCCTCAGAAATACAATGAAGTAATTTCTTTTAAAAATGACTATATTTGTAAATTGAAAGAGAAGTGATGAAATTATAAACATTTATGTTCCTTATACTGTATTTGTCCAAAAAGAGAGGAGAAAATATTATTAGAAACATTTTTAAATATCCAGAGTAGGCTTTCTACACAATGCAGATTACACCATAGCAAAGAGAGATCCTATGTATCAGGTTGCCTTTATAGTGATAGATTGGAACAACTT
>JANHJO010003701.1:108152-119567 GCA_032468235.1 Pseudoxyrhopus heterurus | reverse complement strand
GGGATTCGATCAGCCAAACTGCTGATCTGCTGTACTGCAGTACAGTGATCTTACCACTTGAGCCACAGCAGTTCCCTATGCAGACACGTGTAACTTTAGTGAAGATTTTTTAATAACCTCGTACTGTAGTTCCTAATCAAGCCCTATGAGTTCCATTGAGGAACAACCCTCCCCACCCCACCCCACCCCCCAAAAAAATTCCACTGACACAGATTTCACCTAAACCAGCATAGCTTTCACTGTCATACTTTGACTATGAATAAAGTCTGGTCATGCAGGGTGGAATTGAACAAACATAGTTAATGAATGAGTTTGTTCTGTCAAACTTCAGAAAAATCTCCTAACACCATAGGGCTTGGTCAATTTGTAATACGACTTGAGTAAAGAGATGTGTCACTATTAACATATATGGAATCATTTCATTTCAGGAAGCAATGGGCTTGTACTTGTTGACAAGAGGCTTCTTTAAATAGGATTACGCATATGAATAAATAAATTTCTCTTGGCACGTCAACTATGCCTTTCAGTTTTATTTCACTGGAAATAATATCCATGTACAAATGATCTGTATAGGTTGCATTGTTAAATGAAAGGACCGTGGTGCTGCATTTTGCTGCTGAATTGTAATTTTTATGGCACTCTGACATAGGAATAGGTAAAGGTGAAGGTGTTGCATATATAATAAGCAAGTGGGACATTTAACAAAGCAATTCCTTCTCATTTTTAAATAAATGTATTGCTGTTCAGAGATCTAGGTAATAGTCAACAATCTTTTCCTCTCAGATTCAGTAATAAGGCTTAATCTTTAAAAAGCTTAAGCAAAATATTCAGAATTCTTTCATCTGTCCCTTTTCTTTGTCTTTTTCCAACTGATACTTAACATTCCCTAGCTTCTCAGTCCTTATTAAACTTTTAAATTAAATCTTATTAAATCTTCCCATTCCTTTTTCAGATTTGTTCTGTCTCTGCTAAATATGCCATTTTATTTTCCTTATTTCTTACTGGCCTTCTTCCAACTATAATTTGCTATCCACCATCTAATTTTACTATTAAAAAATGGTGCAGCAACAATAAACAAAGTGGAGAAAAGGCTCCAAACAAATGACAATATATTTTTAATATATTTTAAAAATATATAAATATATTTGTTAGTTTTTCTTTCTTGGTTTTTGTGCTCTTTTTAAATAAACAAATTAAATAGAATTTCTAGGAACTGATTTCATATGTCTCTATGGTTTGTACATTGGTAAATTTTATCATGTTGAGTGATAGATACAGCAGATGGATAGATGGATGGATGGATTACAGACAGACAGAAAGATAGATAATCTTCTTGCATGCAGGAAGAAAGGTATCTCTGTTACTTTAGTGTTATAATCTATTTTATAGAGTTTGAAAGAACTCTTTCCACTCTTTTTTTATTTCTGTTCCACTGAGACTGGTGGTACTTTTTCTGAAGTAAGTGTGCACAGTCCTTATGTTTTCCTTTCCAGAATGCATGAAATAATTTTCATATTCACTTCTCCAAATATTTACTTTATATCCCAGAGCAAGCAAGCATCTCGGTTTTAACTTCATCTCCTCTACGCTTTGCTGTTCCATGAAAGTTACACAGGTTTTTTCTAGTTTCTATTAAATTCTAAGTTTTAACTTAGAATTTAAAAATTTGTCCCAGGTATTTCTAAATCTAATGTTTTCAGGGATGTATAATGCTAAGCTTTTATACTTTGGTGTAAATTCAAGAGCAACAACAATTGTTTTAGAGCAGGCATTTTAAAACCTGTTGAGATAATAAACATGCACATTTAATGTAGGAGTAGAGAATCTTACTTTGGCCTGAATACTGATTAGTGTGAAGCCTACATCAGCTGGAACCTTTAAATAAGAACAATCCTTGACTTCATTTGGTGAAGAAGATATGTTTTACTAAAGGTCAAGCAGAATACAGTAAAGCAAAGCCAGAACTGAAGTTCATGGACCTCCAGACACTTCCCTTTGCTGGTCCCACCATCATGCAATCAATTTTAAAAGCGGTGTTTGTGAAACAGTCACTCTGAGTGTAGGCTGTCTTGCAGCTGAATTCTTCTCCCAGAGAAACAACCTTGAAGACACGTCTCTGAGAGGCATGCCTCTTTCCATCAGTTTCATCAGTTTCACTTTTTCCCAAGTTTTCACTCTCGCTTCCAGCCTCCAACCCAGGGTCCATGGCAGAGTGGCACTGAACAATTGCAAAATGCAGACATGAGGTGGCAGTTCTGTCAATTAGATTCTCAGCAAGTTTATTGGGGATTGTGTCCCAGCTGTGACCATGTTCACAGACCAAAATGGACACTGTAAAAGGTTCACAGACCTTTTACAGTGAGCTGAGCAGTCAGCCCCAACATTTTTACTACATTATTTTCAGAGCCTTGATGGCACAGTGGTTAGAATGCAGTATTGCAGGCTATCTCTGACCACTGCTAGAAGTTCGATCCTAACCAGCTCAAGGTTGACTCAACCTTTCATTTTTCTGAGGTCAGTAAAATGAGGACCCAAATTGTTGGGGGCAATATGCTGACTCTGTAAACCACTCAGAGAGTAGTAAAGCACTATGGAACAATATATAAGTCTAAGTGCTATTGTTATTGCTACATATACTCTTCTTTCACTGACAGATACACATACCGTTCATTCACTTGCACATAATACTTTCTTTCCTGGCCCCCTTTGATACCAAAGAAAATTATTTTTAAATATCTGCATAATGGGGTGTAGGGCAATCAATAATGGGGAGTAGGACAATCAATAAAAGGCTAATATATTGGGCAGAAGAGAGTAAGATTGTGTACCCACCTCTCTGTTAGTTTTAGAAAGTTCCATTAACTAAAACTGAAGCTATTTTAACTGAAGCTGGTTGTGTTAAGTACATGATTGGTTTAAGTAAAAGTGTTAAAGTAAAATTAAATAAAAGTATAGTTGTGATTTTGGTGTGAAATGAACCTTCAGGCAATCAGGCAATATCATTAACTAATGATCTGCAATTGTATAAAATTTTGATATGCCCTTATTATTTCTGTGTGTGTGTGTGGAACTTCAAAGTTGCAGTTATTTGCACTAAAGTTGACCAGTCTTTTTCTATTCAATGAAACACACATTCTTGCTCAATTAAGAAACCACCAAAAACACTCTCACCAACACTGACAGGGCGAGCCATTAGTATATAAAATGAGAACAAACCTTGCTCTCTATTACTGGTAGTACTGATGATGTTATTTAGTTTGGTAATGAAAAGTCTGCAAGAAAACAACCAAGTTCAGAGAACAAGCACCTCACAGTTGAATCCCAAACTAAAAATATTATCTTCTATTTCTTGCTGTGTATTGCTAATTAACTATGGTCAACTTTACTGCCAGAAAGGAAATCAGATAATTAATTCAGCTTTTATGAAATCGGTACTGCTGGAATTAGAAGGCTTGAGAGATGCTCTTTATCTGAAAATGCCCATTATTTTTATCAGTTGCTGGTTAGAGATAAGAATTTTCTTCTGAGAGTAGGAACTGAATATCAGAGTCCATGTTTTAGAGAGTCAGGATCCAGGGGACTGCAGGAGAGAACAATCTGGGCTGCATAGAGCTACACTGGAAACTGAGGACTGCATGGGAAAAGAGGTTTTTCATGCCTGATTAAACATATTCATTTCAATATGGTTAGTAATACCATAGATACTTTAGAAGAGAGTATCTTCTATCACTACATTTTATTTTGGGTGGCTATATATATTTTAAAAAACATGACTTTCCCCTTATAATGTCCAAAAGTTCTTCTTGTACCATAGGCAGATGAAAACATTTATTAATAAGAACATAAAAAATAGTGAGCTAGATCAGACCAAGCATTATTTAATCTTAGGATCTTGCTTCACACCATGTTCAACCAGATTTATATCAGAATTCTGCACGTAGTATTTGAATGAAATAATATCTTCTGGCTATTATTTTCCAGCAATTGATGATCAGTGGCAATATTCCTTAAGTTCCAGAAACTCTTATAGCTAAATACCTTGCATAGATTTATTTAATATATTTTAGAGTTATCCACAGAAATTGCCAACAGCCCATTGTATTGCTTTTAAATCCATACACTTATTATTATGTATCTTAATAATGTTGTCTTTTAGGAATACTAACCCTATTCTGACTTTAATCTAAAGTGATCTGATTATTTTATATTCTTCATTTAATTGTTATAAGGAGGTAGAAAATGTACTTCTTGGCCATTGTGAAATGTATTGCCAATAGTTGCATCCAGTGCTCAGTCTATATAGGACATTATGGGAGGTACTGTCATGATAATATCCATGAGTTGCATATCATCTTTTCCTTGCAGGCGATAACATAAAAGCCATCCTTGGAGCCAGTTCATACATGTGCAGATTTATCCCCATGCATGAATTGCAGCTAAACTATGAGAGCATTAAAAATATTGAACATATCAGATGGTGTGAGGTTATATCAGTCTTTCTACTATGCTTTATCTTTGACTAGCTGATAACGTGGCTTCACCTGGGTTTTTATGCCTTGCTGTGACATGCTGCAAGCAGGGAATGCTGGAGCCTACAAATCCCAGCGTTCTTTGCCCGATTTGCATGTCTTGCCTCTATTGGCTGGAGAGCCTCCAATTTGCATGTGTTGTCTGTATTGGCCGTTGCTGCCTCGGTGGCTCTAGAGCCCTGTGCACATGCGCAGTACAGTGTTGGGGGGGGGGCTGGAGTGCAGCAGTCTTTTTGGGGGCAAAGAACCGTCAACGGCATTCATGACTCCCCCCCCCCCAGTGCTCGTCTCCGGAGTGCAAGGTATGTGCCTGGGAAGTTTGGGCCAGATTGCTCCAGGCATGGAAGAGCCTATTTGGAACATACACTCAAACTCACAAAACCATACTTCTGTTTTATAGATATAGATTGTGCATTTGCTGATACAAGTTATCCCTTGAAGCCTCAGTATATGGAAAATTATCATTTACCTCACTGTTCTTATCATCTAAAAGTACTCAGACTAGTGATTCCCCCCCTCCCTATTTTTTCCCTATTTCCATTCACTATACATTATACTTTGAGCAAAAATAGCAGTTGGTCTTGGAGCAACTTAAAGACTTTCATATTTGTTATAGTAGAAGTTTTCATTTTATGCCTTATTAGAGTTTAAGGTGTCACAAAGCCTTTGATTATTTGCTACATCAAACTTTCTTTCTAGAAATTGGTTTGAGGAATTGTATCATGGGATTCCCCCTGGAAATATTGTAAGGCCTTCTTTGGAAAGAATGAGTATTTGTAGTGTCAATCATCTTCAGTTTTAAGTGGGTTTGTGTTCTTGGAAAGGAACTTGATGGTTTCTGAAAAGGAGAAATATAAATATCTCACTCTCTCTGATAAGATAGGAAAGACATGCTTGCAGCCAAAAATAATATATGTATTTTAAGAACTATTATTGATACAGACATTCTGTTCAGAAATGCACATATACGTACTCTTCTCAGTACTATTATCTATAAATTAAATGAATGGTAACCTCTTAGCTTGATTGGTTTCCAAATCATAATGATATTTCATACTTGAGGGAAGTTTTTTGGTTTAGCTAAATACAAGTAGAAGGTTGGTTTGGGGGGAATTGGGGAGAAGATAAATTTTATAGTTGTCTTATCAGATTAAGGCAGAGAAGTAGCTTAGCGGTTAAGATGTTGGGCTTGTCAGCTGGAAAGTTGGCAGCCCAGGTTTGAGACCTGAGCTCCTTTGTAATGGACTGAGCTCACATCCTCATCCTGGCTCCTGCCCATCTAGCAGTCCGAAAGCATGCAAATTCAAGTAAAGAAATATGTACCAGTTTGGTGGGAAGGTAACAGCGCTCCATGATGTCATGCTGGCCACATGATCATGTCTTCAAACAGTGCTGGTTCAATGGCTTTGACATGGAGATGAGTACCGCCCCCTATAGTCAGCAACAACTAGCAGAGTAAAATCCACAGGGATTCTTTTACTTTATCAGATTAAAATAGGGTATAGCAAAGAAGTCAAATTATGAAGCTGTGTTTTTAACTATACAGTATTTGACTAAACAAGGCAAAATCTTCACTTTAACATATTCATTTAATAATCTAATCCAGTTTGCCTGAAGGTGTCCTTCAGCTGTGTTGTGACTCCTAGAATTCCAAGTACACTATAATTCCAATACATCTTTTTGGGGGTCCAGATTGGGAAAGATTGTGACCTAGTTATCTTCATAATAAGGTATGTGTGTGCAAACCATGTGCCTTTGAATTATCCAATATTTAAAAGGCCGAATATATGTATTTTATTTGCTTCCTGAAACATTAAATATAATGTTAATTGTGGCAATTCTATTTTAGCCCCAGTGTGTATTATGGTAGTTATTTAGTAGTACATTCCAATCTCTCCAAAAGGAGTCCCATTAAGTTTAATAAACCAACCATCCCAATAAATGGATACAGAATTGTCATGTACATATTTATATTTATTTTATGGTAGCAATGTGATGCCTTTTTTATTCTTTGAAAATATTCAGTTCACAGCTGAGTAGGTCCCTTGAGCCTTACACATTCCCTAGAACCACAGCAAGGAGACGGAAGGCTATATATTTGAACAAGTCTAGACATTTTTATACCTGCTCCAAGAGCCACAAGCAGGAAATATGATTGTGGTTGAAATATTTGTAGGTATATCACCTTCATGGCCAGTAATTGGAAGAAAATGTGGTAACACTCCACTGGCATTTTATACATAGTGTGTTATAAAATCATAGCCTTGTGGAATTGGAAGAGATGACAAGGATCATCTAGTTCAACTGTCTGCAACATGCATGAAAACAAATGAAAGCATACTTAAGAGGAGGCTGTCCAGCCTCGTCTTAAAAACTTTCAGGGATGAAGAAGCCACTGTTTCAGGTAGACTGTTCCAGTACTGTACAGCTATTGCAACAAGAAAGTTGTTCCTTACTTTTGAGCAAAATCTTAGTACCTACAGCTTGTATCTAATTTCTAATCTTGGTTTCTATGGCAATGGAATACTGCCAATCTTCTCTATGGGATCCTTCTAGATACCTGAAAACTGACAAGTCTCCTTTTGATCTTCTTTTCCCCATGTTGAACAACCTAGTAGTCTCTTGCAGCTTTTACTCACAGGGCATGTCCTCCTTTAGTTTGCCTTCCTTTTAGATAGTTTTTTTTAACCTATCAGTATCATTCTGGAAATGAGGTGCCCAGACTTTTACACAGTGCAGGGCAGAATAAAGATTTCATAAATCTTTGTTGTCATGCTTCTTCTAATACAGCTGGAAACTGCCTTAGACTTTCTAGCAATTTTCTCACACCAATGGCTCATGTGTAATATCTTACATATCTTCTATTGAAGGACTTCTTCTTCGTCACAGCCTAACATGTCCGGACACAGCCTTGTTGTGTTATCCACAAATTTTATAACCATAGCTAGGCCATTAATAAAAATATTGAATGTAAAGCTATCAATAGAAAATGAGTATGGCTAGCTACACAATTATGAACTTATTTTACTGTAGAGCCATTCAAATGATTCATTAACAATTTGCAAAGAGAATACAATATGAAATCCTACTGTGTATCTAAAGCTTTGCTCTTCATCAATATTTCTCTGTTTTAAATAACCAGTGAGCCTCTCCGTTTTTTGTCTCCCTCTTGCTTTTTACATATTTGAAGAAAGCCTTGATGTAGTTTGTCTTCTTTGCATTCTTTAGCTCATTTTTCTGATTGTCTTCCTGATAACATTCCTACATTTCTGAGCTGAAGCTCTGTAGGCTCTCTTGATAATTATTCCTTTAATTTCCAATAAGCAATTGTTCGATTGTTTCAACTTCCTATTATCAAATGAAGTTATTTTATTATAGATGTGTTTTATTCCTCTTTATTGTCAAAGCATAAAGAGAAAGTGGGCCTGAACCATTTTTCAGCATCGTATTTTCAGTGTAGTTAGCTCATACAGTTAGAGATGGGGATCCTACATGAATTATTAACATGGTGCTAAAATATTAAATTACTATGATGACAGTTTCTTCCAACAGATATGAAAGAAATGTCTCTTACATATAAATAAAAACATTAATTGACTCAGAGCTATCAGTTTTCAAAGCAATCCACTTTTATATGCCATTACACTTTTGACCTTTCTTTTTGCTAGGTAATTTAGAGTTCATTCTATTTCACACATATAACTGTTGCTTTGATTTCTGGGAACTTATTTTACTCCTGATCTAGTAGCAGTCTGTATTCAAGCACAGGCTTCTTGATAATTCAGTAAGTAACTATGGAGAACATGAAGTTTTGCCAAGAATATAAAAAGCAACTTGTATTTTGTATCTGAAGTTGGATCAACATAGTTTAAGAGTTGGCATGTCCAGTACATATGTGTATATGTACTGTATGTGAATGCAATATAATGTAATATAATATAATATAATAATATACCGACTTTGTACTGGAAATTTTAAATTTTAAAATGTAGTTTATTTTTTTGGTAATATCTTTTTAATGTTTGAACCTGGGTATTTTTTTGGAAAATTCTGAATGTAAAATTTATTTCTCCATATTTCTCCTCATTTTTTCTGCAATGAAGGTAGACGGCCTGTCTACATTCAGCTCCATGTTCTAGCACAATGCTATACTGTTTGGCTTGTGGTTTCAAAGGAGAATGTTCTAAAAATATTAAAAAGTTCCATTGACTTGTTCTTCTTTAGATCAGGAAAATGTGCTGTAAATATTAGCTGGTGGAAAAACTTTCTTCTAAGAAAAGCAACAACTCAGAACTGTATTTGAATTGTGTCATGTTGATACAAGAGAAGGGACTAGTATGTTTCTAGATTCAGTATCATTGTATTCATAGGAAAGGGAATGTAAAAACAGAAAAAAATAATGGCTCCACCAGGCTCTGTCCTGGAAGCAGTCAGATTATAACCCTTAAATAAGTAGACTAAAAACAAAAAGCATGCTTTATGAGAACAGGAAAAAGGAGAAAGCAAGATAGTAACTTTGACTGATGTTTGACTGTCTCTGGAAAACCCTGCTTATTATCTGCTACTCCCATACAATAGAGTTGTCACTTCTTTGATTATTCCATGTCTTTAAATATTCTGTCTTTGTATTAATTGAAAGCAACGTCTACAAGTTTGCTCCCTTGTGGTTTCTTGGCATTAAGTAACCAACAAGAAGTAAATTTGCCCTTTATATGATATGCCCAGGCATATTTTAGTTGTCACATTGAAATTACCCTGACCACACTCTGACCATTATGAGTTCTGAAAGTCTTGAATAGTTTTCAGTTTCCACCCCATCATTATCACGACCACAACCATTACATTATCATTGTGTTTATAAGCTGATTTTCCATGGCAAGCTGTGGTCAAAGTTGCTATTTAATAAAATAATGCACATAATAATGTTCAACAAAATTAAAGTAATAAATATATAGTTAATGTTTAGCAGCAAGTAGTGAGTCCTATAAACCTACACAATAAATATATTCCAAATTGTAGCAAAAATGCAACTCAAGAAAAACTAAACGTTTTTAATTTCCATCATAATTTCCAGTAAGATTCCATTCTGTTAGTAGTAGGCACCTTCCTAAAAGACCTAGTACCGTATATATTCTATTGGTAAGAGTACCATAAAGATCAATTACTTTAAATACCTAGTTGTATTTCATGCCTCATGAAGAAGAAAGAAGTTTCAAGTCAGTCATGCAATCTTTTTGTTCTGAAGGACTGCAATAACTATTCTGAGTTTTCTACTCTAAAGTTTGGGATTTTGTACCTGTAGCTATAAAAGTATTTGCATCAAAATCACTGAGGCTCAACTATATCCATATTCTAGTTTTCTCACACTCAAAATTATGGAATTGTGGAATTCAGAAATCCTTCTTTTAAGCTCCTAGATGAGCATCCAATATAACTTGATAGTTAAATTGCTGAAAGTTGGCAAACTTTGATAATCTAAGCTTAGCTACCAGACTGGCTATATAGTGACAATTTTTAGTTGTGCTAAATCAGGGGTGTCAAACTCAAGGCCTGGGGGCTGGATCCTGCCCATGGGGTGCTTAGATCTGGCCCGCGGGGCCAACCCTGGAAACAGCAAAGGACTGGCCCATAGTGCCTCTGCCAGTGAAAATGGAGCTCAGGAGGGCCGCAGACAGCCATCCCGAGCTCCATTTTCACTGGCAGAGGGTTGCAGGAGGCTGTTGCAGCCAAAAACGGAGCTTGTGAGGGCCGCAAGTGGGCCTCCCGAGCTCCGATTTATAGCAATAGCAATAGCAGAGGGTTCACTGGCAGAGGGTTGCAGGAAGCCGTCGCAGCTGAAAACAGAGCTCAGAAGCCAGTTTTTGCTGGCAGAGTGCTCAGGTCAGCACAGGCACCCCCGACACGAGTGACGTCAAGCTAGCCATGCCCACCCTGGCCATGCCCATCCCAGCTCCCCAAGGTCAAACACAACCTTGATGCGGCCCTCAATGAAATCGAATTTGACACCCCTGTGCTAGATGAAGCAAGCAGCTATCATATGTCTTTCACCAGAGCACTGCCTGCCTATGGGTTATGACTGGGTTAAAGAGACTCTTTGGGTTCATCCACACTGTCTGGTTGACCCTTCACCAGAAACAGACAACTTCAGCCTCTATTAATCTCTCAATCACTATCGGAGTCACTTCAAAGTGTGTTTTTCTGCTCAACTTCCAAAGTACACTTTTCCATCCTATGTT
Source organism: Pseudoxyrhopus heterurus (assembly GCA_032468235.1). Lineage (NCBI taxonomy): Eukaryota > Metazoa > Chordata > Lepidosauria > Squamata > Pseudoxyrhopus > Pseudoxyrhopus heterurus. Next base: position 108,802 of record JANHJO010003701.1, on the reverse strand, counting down.
ACCTTAAGTGTTCCTGTCAGTTTCAGAAAGCACAATTCAGTATATTGTGCTGAATATCCTAGTAATTTATTGGTTACTTCACAAGGGCAGCAATATCTAGCAAATTCTCAAATACCATTTAGAACTTACTTTTCAAATGTTGAAATGGAACGAACGAAAACTATTGACATGTTTGTTTTAAGCATCTCTATTTTCTGAGAGTTGCTGCATTGTTACCTAATAAGGAAGATGCTACAATTAGAACATGCAAGAGCTATTAACAATTATATGGGGAATTTGCTGAGTCTTCTGAATACCCTGGTCTATTTTTTTGGTTACATCTTGTGCTATTATCTTATCAATGGCCCTCTGACCTCAGACTTGTCTTGCTTTTTTTTGTATCCTTTGTCCTTGAGACATAGCTGCAGCTGGATTTTGTAGACACTGTATAATCTGTAACCAACTCAAAATCAAAGGAAATATAACCAGAGACTAGAGCTGCATCTCTGCCTTCTGTTTAAGAACTTAGTTATTTAAAAAAAAGTCTTATTTGTAGCAGCAAGATAGATGTGTATTTATCTTGTTTATCTACAAATAGACCCTTTCCTAACCCTCTTAATTCCTGGCAAATAGACGGGGAAGAAATGGAAGTAGTGACAGATTTTATTTTC
>JANHJO010003701.1:86939-98082 GCA_032468235.1 Pseudoxyrhopus heterurus | reverse complement strand
TGCCCCCAACAATCTGGGTACTCATTTTACCTACCTCGTAAGGATGGAAGGCTGAGTCAACCTTGGAGCTGGTGGGAATCTGCTGTCAGTAGCAATATTCTCATTTTTCCCATTTGTTTATTTATTTATTAATAATATAAGATACAAAAATACAAAAGAAAATAGAAGGAAAGATAGGGGGGGGAAAGGGGAAGGTAAAGTGTAGGAAAGAGGGGAAAAAGAAAGAAAAGACATTGACTTCCAACTGCTTTAGGTGCAGTAGAATAAGATAATAATATCAAACCTCAACTTTTTTACTTTTACATAATAGTATAAACTAGCCAGTACTATAACAACAAACCTATATAATCAGTAGAACCCAAAATCAAAGATTCATTTTTTTTCCACCTCAAGCACGAAGTCCATACGAAGTCCGTAAGTGGCTTCGAAGTAGAAACAAAAGTAGTTGTGTTTTTGTCTTTAATCAAAGCAGTCAGTTTACCCATCTCTGCTAAACTTTTCCTAATGTTAGGGCTAGTCCCTGGTGATTGTAGGGGGTGTACAAAGTTTATAAAAATACAATACATTTTTATAAACTTCAGCAGCTTGGGCCAGGAAAGTTAGAAGCATGGCGAAGCAATTCTTTGTCACCTATATTGTGTTCACATTCAAGTATATTTAATGCAAATATATACATTTTCCCCGTGTTTGCATGATTTATTCCCAATGTCTTGTTATACAGTATAGAATTTCAGATGTATAGAATTTCAGATATATATGCAAACATTTCCAATTTCAGAGATCTGAGCTACTAATGTGGACTTGTTTACAAGCCCAATTTTAAAAAGCAAAGCTTCTAGGATTGTAATACTGATGCCTTGTACAGTATTAAATCCTGAACTTTTTCAGTATTTATGTGTCATCTTAAAATGCATACAAAAGGGATCACATTACTCACATTTCCAAATAATTCAATTATATAAGTAGAAAGCATTAGTGAGGCTTGATTTATGTTATTCACTTCAGTAATCATAAGAAGGAATTTGACAACTCCCTAATGTTACAGACAGGATACTTTTGACTTGAATCATTCTTGACTTTCTTCAGGCACTTGTGTTCAATCTGATTTCCACCATCTGTTAAATGTTAAGGAGCATCAGTGGAACATCCCCCCCCCCTAAATATATGTCCTGATTGGACAGAGAGCCACTACAATGTAGCTTTATTTAAAATGAAACATTTGAAATCTTCTTTTTTCAAAACTTTCCAAATTTAAGAAAAAATTCAAAAATTTTGAAATATATTTCAATGGGGCGGAAAGCATATTTAGTGAACAGTATCTTTCATAACCAAACTATTTTCAAAATCAGTTTTCATATCTCTGTAATGGAGTGGGGGTCCTTTTTTCAAATGACAAAGCTTAGGACCTTTGATTTTTTTTTTTGACAGATACATGAATATCATAAATAAGAATTACCTGATTTACAATGAATTACCAATAGGAAAGGAAAATGAAAGGCAAACAGAAAGGGAAAAGAACCGGAAAGAACAGAAGCAGGAATATGAAATCTCAGTAACTGGAAATCGGCCAAATTCAGGTAAAGCAATGGGTTTTTTCCATAGTTATTTTAACTGCAACATACCTGTGGCCTATATAGGTTAAGCAGTAAGTAAACAATAGCAATTAAACATATTTCTTAAGATGTAAAGAATGTAACCAAATCAATACCAGCTGGGAATACCTTTAGGCCATCTTCTCCCGTATGAACTTGTCTGTCTGTTCCTGTGTCTGCATTCCTGTCCTCGTCTCCTATAAAATTTAACTAAAAAAAAAAAGCATGAATTTGCCCTATATTGAGCATCTTGGATTCCTAATAAATCTTCTCCACAGTAATCATGCCTATGCTTTAAGTAGCCATCAGAATTTGGCATTAGAAATAAAACAAGAAGAAATATTGCTCAAATGCTCTGATTTTGAGGAAAAAATATAGATTTGCCAAATCCTATTCAAGGATGGCAGCAATGACAGACCTCACAAAGAGAAAATATTGGACTCAAATCAAACTCTGGCATTCCATGCAAAGAACTATTGACTGGAATGCTCATGGACAGAACAATTCTGAAATTCGGTTACATCAATATGTTTTTATTCCTGTCATCAAAAAGATGTTTCCAAAAAGAATTCTGATTTGGTTCACCTCTAAACTACACCTGATATTAGAACCACATTAGAGTCATTTAAGGATGGCTGGAGATTATTTAGTGCTGAACGTGAGCTAGTGAGGAGGCAAATGTGTCCTGTATATGATAAGATTTTTCGGGGATTATCTATACTTTATACTCTGCTCCTCAACCTCTCTTTTCTAGGCCTCAAAGCCACTCAGATTCCTGCAGCTTTGAGACGGTGGTATTTAAGAGTGGAAAATTGCTGCAGTAAAAAGTTAAATAGGACAAAAAGCTTTGAAAAATCGTAAAATCAAGGATATATTCATCCATAACTGGTTATAATTTCTTAGTTAGATTAAATATTTTTCTTCATAAAGCAATTTGCTATATAGGAATATTGAATATAAATATACTCAAATATTATCCAAATGTTTTTGCTTATTTACTTTCTTGCTGTTTTATTCTTGCATCATTTCCCCACAAGTGAATTATTCTAGAATATTCCAGCAATTGTTGTATCAAAATAACAGTAATGAGGTCAGGCTTTATAAAATTTCTGTGGTGGCTGTGTGATGATATAAAAATGCTTTATGTCACTAATTTATTTTCCTTTCTAGCTCTATAGCCATAGTTTTGGCCTTTGGTTTTTTATTATTCAATTTTAAAAAGACACCGAAAGGGCAGGAGAAGGGAAAATGTTACGAATTGTACTGTAAGCCCTCAGATAGGCAAATTGTAGTTAGAAAAACAAGGAAAACTTCGAAACACTTTTTACAAACCCTTCTCTACCAGCTTACTTGTACCCAATATGTGGCTCTCAGCTTTCCAACCCACATGCCCACCCCTACCCCAAAACTGTCTTTCTGTAGGTAGTACCCGTAATAATAGGCACCTTGGCTGCAATCCCAAAACAACTAAAGTACTACTTGAACACCATTGGCATTGACAAAATTACCATCAGTCAATTGCAAAATGCAGCCTTACCTGGAACAACAACTGTGACAATAGCTTTAAAACCATCAAACTTTCACATCTGCTTACCCCAGGTCCTTAGGAAGGACTTGATAGGTGGATGAAAATACCAAATCCAGCCTAAATATTTGACTGACTGTGCGATGAACCATAATAATAATAATAATAATGATAAAGCTTACATCATGTGATGATATCTCTCATCCTATGAAAACAATATCAGATCCTTGGGAAGGACTTGATAGGTGGATATAAATGCCAAATTCAGTCTAAACAACTAGTTGACTATGCAACCAACCATTATAATAATAGCAGTAAACAATTTACAAAGAGAATATTTAATTCTTTGGTTGATGTTTCTGCCTCCAATTCCCTTCCACCCCATTCCATACACATTGTGGGTTCGAAGCGTGCTTAGTCCTAAAACCCACAAGAAATTCTTTTGAACAGAAAAATGTTGGAAAAATAAATGTTGAACATTTACTTTTATGAGCTAATTTTCCATTCAGCATTATTTCTGTCTGAAGCATATATACACACAAGTATAAAAAGTGCGCAAATTCATTGCTGTAGTAATCTATAATCCCAATTTTTATTTTTATTTATTTTATTTTATTTTTGTATTCAGAAGGCATCCTATTACCAACTAGGATTTTGGTGAACAAAATGTTGGTGAAATCTGAGCTGGTGGACTCTTCAAAGTAGAGTTGATATGACTTTAGTCATAAAACTGTTCCTTTCTAATGAAATGATATGTGACATTATTTTATTTGTGTTTTTTAAATTTCTATAGTGACCATGCAGAACAAATTATTCTTCGTGTCTGAGTTGGAGCTGGGAGAAAAGGGTTAATTGCACATCTTCCAATTCAAAGCCAGGGCTTAAGACTTTCTATTCTACTGTATGTAGGACTTTGTGGTCATCTATGTTAAGACATTATGCTTGAAATGTTTCTGGGAAATATTGCTGGTCGGCTTCAGTGCTTCTCCATTCATGTGATCTCTTCTGAGATAAGAGAAACCCATATGAAATTGCAGTGGACAAGAGGACAAGAAGTGCAATAAAGCAGTGTTGAAATTCCAAGTAGCAGCTGGAGGGTGCCAAAGGACAGATCAAATGGCTTGTTGTGCTGATTGCAAGCTTCTAAAAATGCTTGTCAAGGACAAAGCTGTAAACCAACCTGAGATTTCTAGAGCATTTTGGGTCAAGCACTGATATCTGACAGGAAAAAACCAGTTACAGAGAGGTATTTTTATTTCTTAAAGGAAATATTTCTCATACCTTTGAGGAAAACCTTAAGACATTTGTCATGTTTAGATTTCATAAATATTCATAGCAGGTTCCAATGGAAGAGAATATGTGTAGTTTAGGATTGAATTGTGGAGTCCTGTGGTTGTTTGTTTGCTGATGTCTCATTACCCAATTAGGTAAAATCATCTGTGCTAGTGAGTGTGGGGTTCACTCTGAATTTATATAGGGCCTTGCTGGGAATTACAAAGGAGGAAATCATTTCCACCAACACTGGCAGGGCAAGCTACTGTGTATAAATGGAGCAAACCCCACACTCACTAGCACAGAGGATGTTACCTAGTTGAGTAATGAAACGTCAGCAAATCAAGCTCAGAGAGCACTAAGGACTCCATAGTTCATAGCAGTGGGAAGCAGAATAGGCTTTTGAAATAATACTCCAAGACTATTCAAGTCTGATCATTCAGAAGCGTGTTAAGAATTTTTTTGTAACAGAAACAATTAAAATTAGCAATAATAAATGACACTAAGACTCTTTACTTAAAAAAAAAGTAGTTTTAGTGGCCAGCATTAAAAGCGTAAGGTAAAGGTAAAGGTTCCCCTCGCACATACATGCTAGTTGTTCCCGACTCTAGCAGTGCTCATCTCTGTTTCAAAGCCGAAGAGCCAGCACTGTCTGAAGACGTCTCCATGGACATGTGGCCGGCATGACTAAATGTCGAAGGTGCCCGTAACACTGTTACTTTCCCACCAAGGATGGTCCCTATTTTTCTACTTGCATTTTTACATGCTTTCGAATTGCTAGGTTGGCAGAAGCTGGGACAAGTAACGGGAGCTCACTCCGTTACGCGGCGCTAGGGATTCGAACCACCAAATGGCTGACCTTTCTGATCAACAAGCTCAGCGTCTTATCCACTGAGCCACCGCGTCCCTATAAATAAAGAATAGGTGATCGGAATTAAAACAAACATACATATACATACACACATACGAAATTCTCTTCTCAACCTTATGGATAGTCTGTATCTTCCTCAATCTTGGGTTCTCTGCCAGAGGCCTGGGAGCTTGAGGGTTCTGGGTAGTACCTTAGCTGTTCCTAGTACTGCATTTTTCTGGACAGAGAGCTCTGATGTTGTTCCTGGGATCTGTTGGAGCCACTCCCCAGCTTGGGAGTTACAGCCCAATGTATTCCTACCACAGCTGTGGGTTTTATTTTCCACATCCTCTCTGATTCTTCCTTCAGGCCTGGTACTTCTCCAGCTTCTTATACTCCTTCCTGATGTTGTTGTCACTTGGTAACATCTATCACTACCGCTATCTTCTGATCCTTGTCTACTATAAGAATGTGTGTGTCTGTGTTTAATAAACCCATATATACAGAGGTGGTATTCAGCCAGTTCTGTCCGGTTCTAGCCTACCGGTAGAGGAAATTATGACCAGTTTGGAGAACCGGCAAACACCACCTCTGGACTGGCCCCGCCAACCCGCTCCCGCCCCTTCTAGGAGTCCACACTGGGGCACCCAATCGATTTATTCGCTGCTGATCGGCTGGGTTTTCTTTTGTTGCCCTGCACAGGAGAATGGAGCTGGAAAGCAGGTTAGTGGGGTGGGGAGCAAATCCCTCCCCACTCCTTGGGAAGGATAATGCAAAATCTGACCCCTATTAGCAATATGTTCACTATTGTAACAGGCATAATTTAATTCACTAAGTCTCTGGCTGAAATTGTGTAAAAGAACTGAGTCACAATGAAATTAATAATTGCCATAGTATGAATGGGAATTAGGTGTATGTACAAAAGGGCATACTCACCAATTTCATGATCTTGAATTGCTGTTAGACTCTTTTGAATAAGATGCCAAACCTAGTCTCTGGATCCATTTGCCAAGTCTGACAAACAACTCTAGTTATGATAACTGCCTACTGTCTACAGAAGCTTGGCAAACTTCAGTAACAGAGCTTTGAATTAATGAATTGCAGGTGGAAGAATGCAGACAAACAAACAACTATTACAAGTCCTATTAATCAAAGCTTGATGAAAGATAAACAGGAAGGACAAATTGAAGAATGACCCTTATGTCACAAGCATACCGCAATCAGGAATAAAGAGGCTAATAAAGTTCTCCCATTCAAATGAGCGCGACAATAACAGCTAGATATTGTATCTAGGGCACAATTTATATTATCAGAAATAAAGATATTCCAAATGAAAACACAGAATGAAGTTGATGAATACAAGAAAAGTGAACCAGTATGGGCAATGTTTCTAAGGGCAGATTCTTCACATAGGAGATGCAAAGGCGTATTAAATAAATGAGTCTAGAAACATTAATGTAAGAATAAACACACACACACCCACTCTCTCTCTCTCTCTCTCTCTCTCTCTCTCTCTCTCTCTCTCCCCCTCTCTCTCTCCCCCTCTCTCTCTCTTTAAAATCTTTAAAAAGAAGAATTTGGAGGAGTTTCAAAGTGCTTGAACACCTGCTCTAGCTCTCCACATTGATTTTATAACCCATGTGGTATATAGCAACCGTGATGTATTAAACCGTTCACTGTTGAATAAAATACAGAGTGGAATGTTGCTGCTTAATCCACACATGGTTTGATCAAACTGATGGTTGTGATTGTGGCAGATAATTCAGAGGACCCATTTTTGTAGATCACACTGTAACCCAGAACAAAGAAGTAAGTATTCACATACATATTGGGGCCAGTGAATATTTAACTAAATATGTGACACACTACTTTCATCTGTTATTTCCTTGGGTTTTTTATATAGTTTTTAATAGAAGTTAATAAACCATTAATAGTGATAGTGATTTTACATACTTATTCATTGTTTTTAGCTTTGTTGTATGCCACCCAGAGTCAAGTTTGGTGAGATGGGCAGCTACATAAATTAGACAGATAAATGAAACAAATAAAAAAAAGATAGGGCGAAGACTTCCTGCTCTTCCTCCTCTTTGTTATGCAAATTGTTTGCAAGAGATAATTCACATCATATGAAAACATACAGAAAGCACTTCCTTTCAAATTGTTGAAGTACCTATGTCTTTTTCCAGAGTCTCCTTGTAGAAATGACTCTGGTTGAAGCTATTTTAATTATTCAAAGGGAGATGCATTATACTCAATCCCACACTAACAGCATTATATGGTTACAGTACTATATATCATTATTACATGTGACAAGGCCTGGGAGTCAGGAAGTGTGGCTGAGCCTGTACATTGGTCATGTTGATTTGAGATGAACGAGCTTGTTTTTCACCCCAGCTGCTCTCTCTTTACATGTTGTTTTCCTATTTTTATATTTTATTTTAAGATTGTTATCCCACCCAGGGTCATGAATTTGGGATGCACAGCCCAATAAATAAACAACTATATGTGTAATCCAGTTGACATACACATTTGCCCACAAGGATAGCTAATAACAGGAATGGGTCACAGTTTGTTGACATGTGTGGAAGGATAAGGAATCAAAGCAAAAGCTTCTGTTTAATTTGTAGCAGTATTTCCCAAAACAAATAAGATTGTTTTTTCTCATTAGCTTCTAATATGGCCAAGTCATAATGGGTAGGGCAGACAGTTGTCTTGTGGGACCACATTCATTTTTTCTGGAGCCAATATAGTTGTTTAAACCTACCGTATATCATATGTTTAGCTTTAATTTAAAAGGTGATGGTTACTGACTTCTATCAACTATTCTTTGGTGACAAGGGGCAAGGATATTTAGTCACACGGTTTTCAGACAGAGGCTTTTTTTGGATAATCCCTTCAGTCCAGAACTCTTTTCCTGAGGAAAGAAGAGGCATGGTCCCTTCTGACTTAAAAGACTCTTAAGGAATGTTTTACTGTGGTTAATTTGTGGAAGGTCTGTATGGATAATTTACCATTTAGCATTTATATGACTATATATTTTACACGGCTTTGTTTTGTTAGCAGTGGTTAATCTAATTGGGAATACTGACTGATAAACTAAAGGATACAGTACTGAAGATAAAAAGAAATGCAAGCAAATTGTGGTGACTTTGGCATGAATAATTGCTAATATTGGAGCTGGAATACATAATATTAAATTTCATAATACAATAATTGTATTCCATAATATGTTTTTTGAATGTGTACTTTCAGTAAATAGAAAATATTTTGAAATTACATCTTCCAAAAAAGAACAACGTCATAGGCAAAACATAGGCAAAAACACTCCGTGATAAAAATGGGCCAGCTGCAATACAACCAAACTGTTAATATATAACATTACAATAATCAGCTTAACTTAGTATTCTATGCTGATGGATGGTCTGGTTTGCCAAAAACACAACTGAAAGACTGATATTTTTAAAGAATTTTTTGTGTGTGGTCTGAAAATTTCTCAGTGTAATGAGAGTAGACAAAGCAAAAACTCTTGTTTTCATCCTTGTAAGTAAGAAAGGAGAATGTATTTTTCCTTCAAAATCATATATCCACTTATGTTGGTTCCTCAGGACCCTTTCTACTGAACTTGAGACCGAAGGATGTTTTTGCAGTGATTTTTTCTAGCATTTGTGGAATACCTTAGCCTATGGAAACATGAAAGTACACTTCTGGCTTTGTTCTCTCTTTCTTTCTTTCCTTTTTCCTCTTTCTTTTCCTAATTCTTAGTTTTTGTTAGTTATTATTTTTCTTCTTTAAAATGTAATAAAGTTACTGCAGAAAATAAAAAAGGAAAACACATGAACGTGCCTCTCTGCAAGCACTATAATTATTGTAATGCTAAATTGAAGAATAGTTTCAAGAAAACTTCCAGGAAAAGTTATCATATCTGGGACTATTTGCCAGAAGTTGTTGAGCTAACCTATTTCCTACCAGTAGCTAGCATTTATACATCACTTCATTGAATGATGTCTTGGATGCCTAGTTCTTTGTACAAAAGTCTATTTATCTGTAGCTAATTAAAGCATCTGTTTGCATTTGCCTCCATAAAAATCATTCACGAGATTCTTCAAAGCTATCATACATTGCAAGTCCTCCTAAATTACTATTTTGGCCCAAGAAGAAGACAACATTCAATGGTATGACAGCATTTCTTTGATAGCTACTGTTTCTGGAGGAAAAAAATTGCAAAAAGACGTATTGTTTGTTTGGGAAAACAGAAATGTCATTATCTTGAGCATATTTAGATACTTTCAGTGGCTACTTAAATGTCATGGCTTCTGGCTCCTGAAATATAAATTATTCTGAAGTTTTCACTATATTTCCCATTGTCCTGCTCTTCTGAACAAGCATATTTTATTTTACTTATGTTTTCCTCAGATCATATCTTATCAGAAGATTTCTTTAATACCTATATATAATCTGATTTGCTGTTTTCTCACCTTCCAGAAGCAACAAGAAATGTTTCATGACAGGTGCAAATTCTGAACTTGAAACAAATCAAATACCTAGCTTTTATGTTATTTGCTCAACACATTTCATTCATTCACATACATTCATACATACATACATATATACCGTATATTTCATATACATATGAAATATGGTTTCTTATCACACCAAAGTTCTTGTTTCGAAAGATAGTCACTAAAGCAGTGATGGTATTATAGAATTAAATATTATGTAAGAAATGAAACTTAAAAGACTTTTGCATTTGTTGGAAATGACAAATATGTCAAACTGTTCAATACGCAACATAATGACAATAATGATTTTTACATCAAAGAATCTGTTTTACAAGCAGAAAGATCGAGAACCAAGTGACAGACTTGTGATTTATTACTCATCCCATTTATTTATCTTTACTTAAAATATAGAAATCATTGTAATAATTATATACAAATTGGAAGAAATTCAAAACCTTGATATAAAAAGAGATATAAGCTAATATTTTTCCTATTTATGTACAGAAAAGAGAAAAACTGTAAGGCACCACTCCTTCCAATCCTGATTCTCTTAGTTTGAGCAGGAAAACTAGAGAAGATCATAACTACTGTATCAGCCAAATATAAATACAGGCATCTCCATGAGTGGAAATACCAATTGTCCTGGATTTTTTGCTGACAAAGCAATCTATAATTGCTTTCAGCCAGCCTCTCGTATGAGATGGCAGGAAATTATCTCTGCACAATTAAATGTTCTGAGGGCCTATACAGTACTAATATCTCTTAAAAAAGAGCATATTTTACTGTGCATTGCCATTGTAATGCTGAAAAGACTCGCTTTCATATAACACAACCAATGTTGCAAGGAGAACACCATTTTTGTTGTTGACCCATTACACTGTGAGCTTCTGATGGATGGTGAAACTCTGAAACTCTTAACTTGTTCTTCAGTCTTTGTCAACAGCAATGGCTGCTGCCCTTCATTTCCTAGATGCACCTCAACAATTTGTAACAACTTACTTCATATTGATTTCACAGTAGACAATGTTGAATCAGCCCTACGTAACCTAAATCCATCACTATCTATTGGACCCAACGGTCTATGTGTCTACTTTTTGAAAAAGCTCGCCACAGCCCTAGCTGAACTCCTATGCACAATCTATGACGTATCCTTCAGAACCAGCTGCTTGTCTGACCTTTGGTCATTAGCCATGGTCATACCTATCTTTAAAAGGGGAGATCCTAGTCTAGTAGAAAACTATAGACCAATTTCACTTTGTTGTGTCACCTGTAAAGTTATGGAATCAATTATAAATCAATCCATCACCCTCCACTTAGAAACAAACAATCTGCTATCCAACAAGCAGTTTGGATTTAGAAAAAATCTATCCTGTAATCTACAACTCCTACACTGTAGAAACATTTG
>JANHJO010003701.1:0-10495 GCA_032468235.1 Pseudoxyrhopus heterurus | reverse complement strand
TGGCACAGAATTGCGCGTTTGTATAGAGCACAAACTAACAAACTATTTTTCGGACCTCTCTTTTATATATATAGATTGGCATACCATTAATTAATTTATTTGGCATACTAATTCTTATTCCCAATCTCAATTTTGCTTATTCCGGAAAGAAAGCATGATTAATATGTATGTACTCCCTTTCTCAGCATTAGCAGATACACATCTTTTGCAAAGCTGTACTCTCTTTGGCTCTTTTATTAGCAAAACATGGGTAGCCAACCTAAACATGTGTATTTAGATGGCTTAGAATGAAGAAATTAAAACCAGTTACATAATGGTGAAAAATAAAGGGAGGATTCTTGTAAGAATACCAAATTAAGATTGCACAATAAATTATAATTGGATATGGCTGCTAAAAATAATGGGGCTTCCAACAAATATACCAGTAAAAATGTGATTGGCTAGAAAAATTTAAATAATAGAAAAATATGCTGGGAAAGTAACGCTCTAAGTAACTTTTTCTGAAAATTACAAAATTTGCAATATGAGACTATGAGAGGCATACTGCGTTCCCGGACATGCATCGTAAGGAAAGAAAGACCAATGGTACAGAAAGAATGTACCCACCTAAGCCAAGTATTTATTATCTTTTTCGTAAATTTATAAAAAACTTCGTTTGCTCACTTCCAGAACAATGCATCACATTGGGAAGAAATTCTGGGTGGCTTTTCTGACTGAATTATTTGCTTTGTACGGAAAGTGACAAGTACTGGATTGACTCTTCTGAAGAGTGCCAGTAACATCCAGATCTATATTCAGTTTTACTCTCTGCACTTCCAGTTCTGAATATGATCCTGGATACATAGGATTGGGAGGCAGCATATCAGCCAAAGGGGAAGCTGGAAATATTAACAGTTGCCCTTTGCCTGTACTGATTTGGGGGTGGGGGGACAAGGAGAGATGTGGGGTCATACAAACAGTACTCACTTTGAAGGGCTGTATGTAGGGGGAAAGTCTTAGAAACTTCAGCCCAAGTTCTCCACATCCTGTAATAGACATTTGGATGACAAGTTAAAGAGAGCTTCGTTAACTGAACCAGAATGTTTCTTGTGATTTCTTGTGATGAATATTTATGGCTAGGAATTGTATTGTGTTTAGCCCCTTTACTTTGGCTCCCAGTATATTCTTGCAACTGTATTAAGGTACTGTTTCTTACTTTACTCTCTGTAACCAAACACCATCTTTGCTGGTAAATGTAGACTCCTAAGGAAGTGTTTGACTAAGGTCTATGCAGGAACCCCTGCTAAGAATATATGAAATTTTGATCTGCAGGCACTATAAATGCTTATTTGCCACAGGTTCACCATTACAGAAATTGCATTTAAGGAGATATTCATAAGGCTAGCTCTGTTTTAGACCTGTGGTGGGGTAATATGTTTTCCCAAACATATTAAATATGCTTCTTTCACTACCAAGGAAATATAGTTGTTCTTAGTTGTTCTTTTGCTAGCATTCCACATACTGATGTGTCAATTTGGTTAACTGCTATGTTGAGCTTAATTGATTGCATGTGATCTATTTTACTGATTCCTGTGGTCACATTTCTGTTTTATACTTTTCATATTTTTATTATTGCTACTTTTTGGCAAAAATGGAATATATATTAAAAATAATTTTATTTGTTTCAGAATGTAAGTTTTAAATAGTTTGGACTCAGGAGTTTCTAAGAAAATAATAACATTTAAAGTTAAAAAGGAAGCTATGGTCACTGTAGCAAATATGGTCTTGGATCTTTTCTGTTCTGCGTCATCTATTCTGCCACACACTAAACTTAATACCCCAAACTTCATTCCTCTGAACTACACTTAAACTGGGTTTAATACACTTAAACTGAAACTAATATAATAGTTAAGACTGTAGTTAGTTTGTAATTAACAGAAGATCTCCACTAAATATTCAGTATCGCCTCAAAAGAAAAACGGGATGCCAAGAAGCTCTAGATTTGGTGAGCTAGCTTGCGTCTGATGGAAGCAGTAAATCAACGGTTGAGGAAAATTGTGCTTATGGATTCACTTTCTGCATTTCCATTTTGGATATATGGCTGTAAAAGGGTATGTTATTTAGTTGTACAAATATGAGTTTTGCATCAGAGAGGAAATAAAAAACAGATGGTTCATTTATGATGCAGAGTCAAATTTAATGCGGCAGAAATGACATTCGCAGAGATGAAAGCTGTTACCACATTTCCAAGAAAATATCTTTGGCAGAACAGACAAAGGTCAAAAATGTGACATGTATTTAGACAGACATTTGCATCGGCAATGTAATTTTCCTTAAGACTCTCCTATATTCCTAAGTGACGAGATGAATTGAAAGTATGGCTTTTTCCAGAAGCAATCAACTTTCTTTAATGCTGTGGAAATAAACCTTGAACCTCCAGGGAAAATGTGAAAAAGGTAGAGTGAAGAATGGTTCATGGATATCTCACTCATACACACACACATGAACAATTCAGTTTAAGAATTACTCTCAGCATTAATATTAGTGGAAAATACAAATCATTCTTCCGGGAATGAAAACTGACATGCAATGGCCTGTAAAAGAAAAGTAACATGGACTTAAGTTTAGACAAGGGGTGGTGGGGAGTCAGGACTCATTCAAGCACTCTAAGGGGTAACCAGTTGTGCAGGTTGCTGAATGATATATCTGACACTGAAGTGCTACATGGTCTTGCATGTATCCATTTGCATACATTCTGTCTGTCTGTCTGTCTGTCTGTCTGTCTGTCTGTCTGTCTGTCTGTGTCTGTCTAGTGTAGCCACCCATCTCACTGAGGTGACTGTGGTAGTGCGTAAAAGATAAACCAGAAAAATTGCCATTATACCCATGGATAAGAATAAGCGACTCAGATTTTGTACTCCTGAATAAAATTTGGTTCAACATCCTTGTACATGATTTGCACAGAAGCATAGCTACAGCTATAGCCAGGCATAATACTAGGGCATCTTGCGTGTTTGGAGTCCAACATATTTTCTTCAGCACAAAAGAATTTGGCTCCTAATTTTGAAGAATATTAACAATTTCTGTTGAAAAGCATCATGTCTGAGAGTGCACAGGTGAAGCTTTGGGAAAGATACAAAGGTAGAATATCTCATAGGCAGAGAGGAATGAATTCTATTATTATTAAAACAATTGCATCATATAGGAACCAATACACAATGAGGATTGTGTATTGCTTCATTTGTAAAACACTTCCAGCTCCATTTGACTTCCTTTAAAAACTGCCTTTTTGATTTTAAAAATAGAAAACCGGCATGCTGGAAAATAATGCATCACCTCCCAGCCTCATTTTTACCCTCCAAATATGCCTTTGGGTCCCACCCCATAAGTTTTCTTAGAAAACAAAACAGCTGACTACATTTAGTGCTTTGCCTGGAAATATGCTCATAGGGACATCTCAGGTGCGTGACTAGAGGGGACAGTAAGTAGCCTTCTATTAAATCAATGCTTTGTAACTGATTATATGTCACAAGTCTTCTGCGGACGGCCATCTCTTTTAAGCTACTGCAGAGTGCCTACAACATGTTCTTAAAACGCTCAATGTGTTGCCCAATCTCCACAGGTTGTGAACTACTCACATAAGTGGGGGGGGGGGAATCTATTGGATCTTTTTTTTTCACAAGTACCCACAAATCTAGGAATTAAGAAGAGACCACTGAATCTAAAAAAATTTAAGCAGAACTTACCTAAACAATATTTTCACACACAAATCTATTTGTAGCTATCCTAAGATAAACTTTCTTAATCTTCCCAGGCTAATTTATATAGAAAAGGTAATTTTGTTCTCACTATTGTTGAATAATGGGGACATGAACCTACTACAAATTATAGATCAGGACCTGCTTTCTACCTATTTCTGATCTGGACACGTGTTTGGATTTCCATTCGGATACCAAATACTAGCAAGCAAAAGTGACTAAGTATACATTGGAACCTGAAATGAAAATCCTAAAGGAGAGACTCCAAATACATTAAGCATTTTCCCAAACTTGAAAGTCTATGGAGATTCTCAGTCATCCAGGTCATGGATGACTGCAGTGTACTCACCGAAGAAGCTTCTTGGATGAGAAGCAAAACAAAGAAAAAACAAAGTCCATTTGCCTTTTGAAAAGACCTTTGGGACAACCAAACTTGAAACTTTCTGAGTTGGCTGTGTAAATGGTCACTCTGTCTTTATCCTAGCCACTGTGGGAATGGCCACAGTTCCTTCCAATAAAACATTGAGAGTGTACAAATCAGCCTTCTGCTAAAACTGCACTCCAGCAATAGCATACTCTAAAGTCTAGACTGTGTTACGATAGAAGGAATATAAACATACTGGAACAGAGAACATACTCCCTTGGTTGGTGGCTTTAGTTAAGTTATTAAACAAGAGAGAGAGAAAAGCCCACAACAATGCTCACAATGAATCCTGAAACTGGCATAGGGTCTGTTTCACAATGCATACAAATTGTTGCTGCATAAGAAATTGATTTGGACTTGTTATTAGTTGCTCATGCAAAATACTGGAAAATCAAATTGTAAGAGGCATTGATCAATAGCATCTATAAGCACAAAAAATGCTTTGATTGTAAACTTAGCAGAAAGCTATTAAAAGGGAATAGATTTCATAAAATTAGATCACAACCTATTATTTTAACAATATTTTTTCTAATAGATTGCTCTTGTATACAACTCTATTTTTCACAGAAATATTGAATATAGATGTTTCAAATATTCATACTGTATATCTCATAAGCATTTTCTGTTTTGGGATTATTTTTCCAACTCTACCTCCACCTTTTCTTCTTAATACTATACTGCTGTTGTAGTTGTTTAATAATTAAATTTAATATGCTGATTTAAATTGTTAATTTTTTATTATTATTTAGAATTGGGTACGTTTGCAAAAATAATAAAAGGGAAAAATGGCCAATGTTTCCCTCTCCCATTCATGCCTCATTGGATTAAAAAAAAATCTGGTTGGCTGCAAAAAACACCAGTTTGCGCCTTTAAACTAAAAAGCAGAAGCATCGTAGTGCCCAAGGAACAGAACATTAAGTAAACGCTTCAGAGTGTTATCTGGAAGTGCCAATTTCCATACAGAGTGGCCAAAGTCTAATATTTAAAAATGCAGGCAGCTAACTAAACAGAATATATTGTGGTAGGTAATAATGGAGTTATATACATATCCAATCTTCCTACCGTTTATATATTAGCTTTATATATTTTATATATTACGTTTATCCAAAAATAAAACATCATATATATCCAACCTATGCTGCTGTTTCATGTATTACATAACTCATACCTGGTATCATTTGCATAAAAAGAATTATCAGCAAGTTGGGTGGTCAATAATCATTCCAGAAGGTGATAATAAGAAATTATTTCCATCCTGCTGCCAAGAAAACTGTAAGGCTGTACTAGGAGTTGAGATGAGTTATAAAAGTTTTATATATATGAGTTTTAAGTTATAAAAGCACCCTAAGTGATACATCTTTCTTTCTTCTTATGTTTCCCTTATTTGTATGTCACAAATGGTTTAACCTTATATAAAAAATTATACTGCAATTAGTATAATACAGGAAGAACCCATTGCTATTAGAATTAAATCTGCAAATAGCACCTATAGGCAACCACTTCAACCGAATGTGCTTTCCTGGGGTGAGGAGGGGACAAAGTGCTGCTAATAGCTGCCACTTGTGCACCCAGGCTCATTATTTTTATCTGGATCACTGCACAGTACTGCTACTGTAGAAATAACTTGAAAAAGGGACTGGAGAGGGAAAAAATCTTCATATACACAACTGCAGAGACCTCTAGTGGCAAGCCAACATTTAGCGGTGGTTTAAAGAGAAAGGTATTTTAGCATAATTTCCCTAGATTTTATGCCCCAATGCAAGGGTTAATCTTTAAGGCAAGGAACTTGTATCAATTTTTCTCAGGAGAAAACAGCACTTGAATTTTGAGGTATATGGGATCACCATTCCAAAAGTAAATGAAGTCAAGACAAAAACTAAATTTGGTTTCATTACAATTCAAGGCAAAGGATATAAATTAGAAGCATATAACATCACAATGATACAAAATGATATTTTAAAGAAGGGCTAAGGCAAACCAACATCAACCTTCTCCAGAACATTTAGATTCTTCTCATTCCAATAAAAATTCTTGGAACATCTGTGGCTTAAGACTGTTTTTTGAAATCCTAGGTTCATTGGATCCATCTTGAAGTGGGTGTTACGCTGTCAAAAGGAGAACAACAACCCTGCCTACATTCTCAGGTCCAATAGGCTCAAATTCCTTCCAGATTACCTGACATCTTCCCCAAAATCCCCAATTGTGCTCCACCAAGCCCCACTCTCACCTGGTTCTACTTGGTCCCTCATTCCAGGAACTCTGTTCAGATGATCCATCTTTTTACCTGGTGAAGGATATCACTCGTTCTCCTTATCATTACCAAGTATATTCTTCTCAAAACTGCATTTCAACTATTCTGTTTCTTCAGAAAAGCATAACTTTTCTTCTCATTGTCTTCGGGCAATTCAGAACCCACCACCAACAGTCCTTGGAGCACTCTCCGCCATGCTTCCAATATCACTCCTTCATTGGCTGGAGTTCTCTTTCCCAGAACAGATCTCAGAATGGACAACTTCTTGTTCTCCCTTTTTCCTGGAAAGTCATAAGTAATCAGATGCCAGATATGCCAGCAATGAGACTCACTCAAGGGGCAAAACTAGGGCATCAACACTTAGCTTTTCACACAGGCCATGAACTGAAGTGTTTACTCATTGATGAGTGAGCAAGGTTGACTGAAATTTTTTCTTTATGTACTTCCTTATTATTATTTACTTTTATACTGTTTGCACTCCGATTGTTTTACCAGTGTTTCAAAACAAACACTCCCTTGTGTCTCTGATTGGCAGCTATATAAATCTAACAAATGGATAAATAAATCATGTTGCCAAAAAAAAATTAGATACTCGTATCCACTGAGTTCAGGGTTTCCCAACCTTGGCAATTTTAAGTCCTGTGGATTTCAGCTCTCAGAATGCTCCAGCCAACCATGCATGGATGCTGAAGCAAACTGCACAGCAGCTTTTTTAAAAAGAGAAACAGAAAACACACACACACACACACACACATCCATGTGTATGTGTATGTATGTGTATGTATCTATCTAAATATCTGTGTGTGCGCGTATATATATATCTTTGTATGTATGTATGTATGTATATAGCATATGTGTGTGTGTGTATATGTATGTATGTGTATATATATATAATGTATGTGTGGATGTATGTGTATATGTATTTGCTTTTGAGAGCAGGCATCAGAATTTCATTTTTTAAGGTGTGCCAGTGTGTTCACAGAAAAAAGTGACAATAAAGGTTATCTTATTTTACCACTTTATGAATAATGTACATATAGATAACTAAAACCAATTCAGCCACGCTATTCAAATAATTATTATAAAGCGAACATAAGACCTAGCTCCAAAGTTATCAAAGGGGATAATCGTTCCCGTGTCCTCAGCGAGAGAGGGAGAGAGAGAGAGAGAGAAAGAGAGGGAGACCCACTTTGACACTAAGCACTGAGATACTACTAACCTAACTCTAAACTTAGCACTGAGTGACAAACCAGGACGGAAATCCACAATCACGGCCAAATAAGGGAGCCGTCTCCCGTGGAAAGCGCATGCGCCATATTCGGCGCGCCTCCTCCGCGTGGGCCTGCCAGTTAGGGGCGTGGCGTCGCTTACCTCAAGACACAGGAAGTGGAGTTCTTCCCGAGGGAGTCTACCTCCAGCCAAGCCTTTCTCGCTTCGCGGAAGGCTCGCTTCTCCCTCGTGGCCTTTTTCTGCACTCTGCTGTTTCCGCCATGGCGGACGCTGAACCGACGGTGGTCGGTCGGTCGCTCACCGAAGACGAAATGGCGGAGGTGAAAAAGGAGGTAAGAGAGGCGAAGCAACGGCGGTGGCGGGTTTGCTCTAACGGCGACGAGCGCGCGATTAGGGGGGGGCGCGCGCGCGCGCTTGGCGCAAGTGGGCCTGGAATTCCTTGTTTGGGAGAAAGGGGGTCCTTAAAACATCGGGGGGGGGGTGGAAGCGCAGGGGTTGCCATGGCGTCGGCGCGTCAAGTTTCCGCGTGGCGGCGGATTGGCGGTTGGTCTTCCGAGTGTCGCCGGCGCGGGGAATTCCGCCAGGTGTGGCCTTTCCTGCCGCTGCGACGTCATTGCTGCCTTTGCGTGGGGGTCCCTTCAAGCCGCCTCCGTTCTGCTGACTGGAAAGCTTCAAGCATCGCCTGCTGGGATGCTGGCTTTGTCTCCATCTGCTGGCAGCGGAAGGACG
Source organism: Pseudoxyrhopus heterurus (assembly GCA_032468235.1). NCBI lineage: Eukaryota > Metazoa > Chordata > Lepidosauria > Squamata > Pseudoxyrhopus > Pseudoxyrhopus heterurus. The sequence continues at coordinate 2,124 of JANHJO010003701.1, read as the reverse complement.
GAATTTGTTACAGTTTGGGGAGGGAGCCTTCTTTTGGATATTAATATACTGGTAGGTGGTCCTCGACTTACAACAGTTTCACTTAGTGACAGTTCCAAGTTACCTTGGCACTGAGGAAAATGACTTATGACCGTTTTTCACACTTATGACCATCACAGCATCCCCATGGTCATTTGGTGTACATTCAGATGCTTGGCAAGCGGTTGGTATGATGGTCACAGCATCCCCGGGGGTCATGTGATCTCCTTTTGTGACTTTCTGACAAGCAAAGTCTGGGAAAGCCAGATTCACTTAACAACCGTGTTACTAATTTAACAATTGCAGTGATTCACTTAACAAATGTGGCAAGAAAAGTCATAAAATGGGGCAAAACTCACTTAACAAATTTCTCATTTAGCAACATAAATTTTGGCTCAATTGTCATAAGTTGAGGACTACCTGTAGTAACTAAGGAAATGGCAAGCTCCCTTGACTAGGTGTGTGTAGATAGCCATCTTTCAGACTAGGGACTTGAAAATCTATGATTTTATGAAATTGTTTTTGTTTTATATTCTTTCAGCAACAAACTGCTTTCTATCAAAGGCAGATTTGTTTTAGATCAGCTGAAAAAGCACTGCTACCAAAAAATTGATCTGGATCACGCTTAGGGTGGCTTATATAAATGGTGCACACATATTTTCATTCACCTGGTATTATGCTATAATTGAACATGTCCCCTTGTTATAGGATATTACATTTAGACAATTTCTTTAGAGACCACAGTCAGGTTTTTGCAAACAATATGTGAATGTAATGTTGCCTGCAATATCTAACATTTCTTCTTTCAAGGTGGTTCTTAAAGCAGTTTACTTGGTCTTGAATCATGACATCAGCTCCCGAATCTGTGATGTGGCCCTCAGTATTGTGGAATGTCTGCTTCAGCTTGGTGTGGTACCCTGTGTGGAGAAGGCCAGAAGGAAAAGTGAGAATAAGGAGAATGAGACCAATGAAAAGAGACAAAGTGAAACTTCCTTTCAACTCAAGGGGGCTTTGACTACCTCAGCGTCTGGATTTGGGACTGCTCCGATAACTGGAACAGGGGATGACAGTGGAGAAGGAGGAGGAGGAGCAGGAGTTGGAAGTGCTGCTGGAGGAGGAGGAAGTGGTGGAGGAGATGGAGGAGATGGTGGTGGAGGAGGAGGGGGAGAAGGTGGAGGAAGATCTTTTGAAAAGAATGATAAAAAGGAAGATAAGGTATGTTGAAGCTCTCACAGGCTCATTGTTTGCCAATCAGTACTATTATGTTAATACTGAAAAGCATTTTTATAGAAACTTCCATATTGATGTGATAGTCCATTGCCTGAATTAACTTCTGATATTGTGTTTTGCAAACTGTTAAAATTCCAGGCTATGAATTAAGGTTTGTTTTTATTTCTCAGTTTGCCTTCAGAGACATTGTCATATGATATCCCTGTTCAGATATTCACATGAATGTGTAAAGATTGAAACTGAGTATGGGTTACATGAGCACAAAGAAGCATTATCCAAGTCATTTCAGTGTATGTGGCATTCAGTGTAAGATCTTGATCTTATGGTTTGTTTTCCTGAAGCAAAAATTAGAAGGATGCTCTTACACTCCCATCTTAATTTGAAGAATTTCTTATAGTTAAATTTGCACGCCTTTTGCAATAACAATATTTTATTAGTATTAGCATGAATAAAGTTGTAAAACTTTATTGTGAGCTACAAACAATAAATGCAAGAATACTTGTTTTTGGAGAACTGCATATTATTCTGAGTTCTACCAGATTAGCACTCTTGAAAAATAAAAGTTTCAGCAAGCTGATACATGATTTGTAACTGGTGATCAATTGCCCTCAATGTATAGTCCTCTGTGGATCTACATTTAAATGGAGTGAAGGATGCAGGTTTCACTTATTGGCACCTGACCGGGAAAGATCTTGTGATGTGATGAATAATTAGTAAGTAATTGCTAGGAAGAAGAGAAATTCCATGTTGGAATTCATTAGGAGGGGATCTGAAAGCAAAGGGAGCTGCAGTGGCTCAGGTGGTAAGAGCAGAGTACTGCAGATCAGCAGTTTGGCTGATCGAATCCCATCAGCTCCAAGGTTGACTCAGCCTTCC
>JANHJO010003698.1:67649-85194 GCA_032468235.1 Pseudoxyrhopus heterurus | reverse complement strand
TTGTATTTGATTCTACAAACATCTTTAGGCCTAATGCAAGGATTCCTTTGAATAATTTATCCAGCTAAGTGTCTGTGGTCCCAAACTCCTAATTTAAAAATGTTGATAAATGAAGTATCTCTTTAGCTAATAAATGAAGTATCTCTTTAGTTATCCTTTGTCAGCAACATTCATTTTAATGGAAAGTGAGTTTACAGGGTTACATGATTGAACTACTGAGCCAAGTCAGTGTTGGCAAATGATGGGCTAAATTATTGATGTTACACACTAATGAATTCTGATGAGAAATAAAACACAGACATTACGTTTCAAGTGGTTCATAATTATTTTTGTACTTTAAAAGCAATTTTATTCTTTTGCCAAATCATACCAATCTGTAAAACAAAAACATTGCTAGTGATTATAGCTAGAATTAGTGAATTTGCGGCAAAAATGCTTCTCTACATTGCCCCATGGATACTTTACTCATATGAGGCTTTTCATTTCCTTCTCATTTCTGGGAAAAGATAATTAAATTAAATGATGAAATTTTAAAACCTTTAAATAAGACAATCTTTGCAACCATGATTAAGAGTTCAGTAGGTATGTTTATAATCAATGATACAGCAGCATGGATAATGGAGTTGTGTTAAATGACCATAATTAAATCAGGAAGTAACAAAAACAAGGAAGCTTCTTAAAGTTCTGATCCAGCATGATGTATTTTAAGAGAGGAGGCTCAAAATTAAATATAAGATGGGTTAGCATTAATCAAACAAAGTGGACTAATGTTTGCATACAGTCTTAACATCTTTCAAAATGATTAATAATGGCATAAAAATAAATTGTTCATTCAGCATTGTTTTAAATGTAAACTGTATAGTCATGAAAACATGACCTAGATCATCAGTAGTATTACAATATTAGTGGTAATGCACAGCATGTTTTTTTTAAAGATGTTGTGTATCATAAGCCCTGAGCTCTCATGCCACTAAATGTATCATTTTAACATCTGCCAGACTGAGAGGTTTTATACAAATCTCTGGCATAACTGCAAATTCTAAGAGTGATGTGGTCTATTCAGAACTGATTATCTTTGTCCCACAAATAAAGTTTATCACATTGAGAATGAACTGCATATCTCTGCAATTCATACTTGTGCTTGCCCTCCGTCTCCTTTTGAGCATTGTATTTCAGCAAATGTGTCAGCATTTATTAAACCAAGATTTCCTATTATGTACAAACAATGGAAGTATAGTGTAAGAGCTCTCTTTCAACTGTAGTATTACATCACAAATAGCCACTCCAATTGGAGGAAGCCATGAATGATTAGACTGTTATATTTTTCTCCTATGTATATGTATATGTATACGCATACATATATGTATATAAACCAAGGAGACCAACAAACCTAATACTAGTGGCTCTGATTTTCTCTATTACAACAATTCTATGAGGTGAATTAGGTGATTTTTATGTCAATATTAAGCATGAAAGTGACTGATCCAAGATCAACTAGTTGGCTTTCATGCCTAAGGCAGGTCTAGAACTCACAGTCTCTTGATTTCCAGCACCTTAACCAGAATACCAAACTAGCTTATTAAAACTAGGCAGAAGTCTAATTATCTCTGCTCATTCAGTAATATCTGGAAAATTGGGGCTACTTCGTGACCTGATGATTATACAAGGTGATTAAACAGAGTGACCTGATGATTAAATCTTATGGGACTCGGGAAACAAGCTTTCCCCGTTATAGCACTTAATTTCTGGAATGACCTTTCCCTAGGGAACTGTATGGCCCCACCTTAATTACTTTCAGAAAATAAGAAAAAAATGGTTCTTCAGCCAGGTCTTGAGATAGAGTAGTTGTGTAATCCTTATAAGATTATTTGTTTAATCTTATCCTCTAACCTGGCTCCTGGTTTCTTGTGCCTGACAGTTGCTAAGGAGTCAGGCAGCCTAAATTCTGAAGACAATTAATTAAATAATTTAACTGAGTCTAATATAATTTTACTGTTTGAAACTTATATTATTACTATTATAAGTCAAATTCACATTTAACTTGTTTAAAACTTACAATATCTAACTTTAATTTTGGGGAAAAAATCTACTTTTCCAATGTTATTTCCAATATAAGAGAATATTTGTAGCTCAGAGGTCCTTGGTGCTCTTTGAAATGAGGGGTCCTTGGTGCTCTCTGAGCTTGGAGCACTGGTGATGTTACCTAGCTTCGATAATGAAACATCTACAAGGAAACAACCAAGCTCAGAGAGCACCAAGGATTCCTCCCCCCACACAGTTATTTTTATTCATACTTGGATATCTATATGTAGGTTTATTTCAAGACAAAACAAAAGTTGATATAATCTATTTGAGGCATTCCAAATTCCCACTTCAGAGACTTGAAGAATTGCTTTGCATAGATGATACATCTGAGACTCTTTTGAAGTGAAGTGATTGAACTATTAGTTTTCTGGCATGCTGGGTTCACTCTAATCTAAACAAATCTAGTAGAAGTGGATATGGGTCATCTGAAGAATAAAAGGATTGAATTAAGACTCTCAATAGAAAGAAATACAAAATAGAATATGATGTTAACATAGCCATGATCTGGGGAAACAGCCAGCTAGTTAAGCTAAGATCAAGCTATGTATAGCCTGATAAAGAGTAGCAATGCTAAGAAAACTGGCATGAAATCAATTATATATTAAAATATAAAAACAACCCAGCAGGTCAGTTGAAGGAAGCCAGAAGAAGGAAGAGCTAAGAATGGACATCTTTCAGGAAAGACATCCTAGCACAGCAGCCCCCAACTTTTTGGGCATCAGGGACCGGTTCCTTGGAGAGAGGTTTTTCCGTGGACCTGAGGGGTTGTGGTTTTGTGTGCTGCCTGCATCCAGTGGATGGGGTTTCACTTGTTTGTGCAGTCCAGTTTCTGGCATGTTGCAGACTGGTGCTGGTCCACAGGATTGGGGACCCCTGCCCTAACATATTATCTTAGCTAGTTTAGTCAAGTAATAGCAATATTTCAGAAAATATTGGAAAGAAGTTTGGAATTTTACAAAGCAGACAAATTATTTCAACCCTTTTCAATCTTGCTTCAGTCTTTGTTTTGCAGCCAAATCAGCCATGGCTGCTCTGATAGGTAACCTCTTGTAGGAGAGAGATGGGAAAAGGACTCAAATCAGATGAGATCAAATATTTATTACAATATATACAATATAAGGGGAATGTTACTATTGATTCTGCTTGATTTCTCAGCAGAAATTGATCTGATTAACCAGGGTAAAACATGTTTTTCAACTGGAAGTTGGAAACACATTTGTCTATTCCAGAGCTCCTCAACTAAGTAATTCAGTAGCAGTCATCACAAATTATATCTTTGAGAACCAGCATTTTCAATTTATAAAATCTTTAGTAAACTATCTGTGTTAATAGTCACAGAGCAATATCCTACAATTAACAGCATAGGTTAACCTTAAAATCAATAAAGATCTGTTGAAGATGTCTTAATGATTTCTATGTTAGTGATGGTATAACTATGTGTGTGGATGGGTGGATGAGGAAGTGTCTGACTTAGGAAGTCCTTAGCAACAACTTATTTGATGATGGATGAGACTGGATAGTTCCCTGTGTTAATTAATACAACATATAGATTTCCAGTCAGTTATATTTTATACCTGGATATGAATATGCACTATCCTGGGTAAAGACCTAACTTTTGCTTATTCGTTCTGTTGTAATTATTAGGGCCTAACTAGCTTCTCCCTCCAATTTCATGTAAAGCTCAAAATTAAACTGGCGGCTGCAATTAAGGAAAAACTTTACTGTGCCTCTTAATTTCTTTTTTCTTTGCTGAGTTTTCTGTTAAAAGTTATTTTTCAAATGGTTTTCCCTTTTAAGGGAAATAAATAGGGTGGCTGTTGAGAACTAAACATTGGTTTTAATGGAAAATCTATCCAAAGGAAAGAACATCCTGCTTCTGTGGCTACTTTGTATAAGAGGAAGAAATTAAAAACTAGAGATGATTGACAGTCATTCAGTATGATATATGCTATTCTGTGTTTGAATGTTAAGTATCATATTGATTTAGAGTGGCATATGGGATAGAGGACATTAGTATTTTTAATTCCTATTTCCATTTTATCCCAAAAATTTCTCCAGTTCCATCAAAATCTCAAAGACAAGTATGTAGTCTTAAAGAAATATTGCTATTTTCTGAAATAAAGGCATCTCTATAAATATAAATATAAGATTTGTCAAAACATTTAGAGAAGTCCTTCACTCATGGCAATGAGTATGTCCCTGAAAGTTCAGTATGGCACATCAGATGATCTGAGAAGGCTTTTAAGGTAAACCTAAATCTTTGGGAGACTTCATTTACCTTCCCACTTGATGATGATTTACATAATCCTAAAAATGCCTGGAAAATCCATGAAAAAATTACTCAAAAGCCAGACAAGCATGATTAATCTTAGCTATACTAAGTTGGAGTATAGCTGTAAGTAAATGCTATTTGTTATCTGTCTTTACATAAATAGGTAATCTAAATGGCACAAATCAAAACTAAAAAAACTCAACAAGTTGTTTCTTATAGCAATAATACACAAAGCAGGGTTTATCATATTCTGAAATATTTTGGCAACCATTATCATTTTTAAATTGCAATGTCCCATTTTTCTTTAATAAATACTGTATATCCAGGCATCATGTATTTCCCACTGAATTCATTCTTTATGCAATTCCAGTTTATTAAAGAAGTTAAAAATTTACAAAACTCAGGTGGGATATGGTTTTAATGCTTCATCACACTACTCATCATTTGCTTTTCAATCTAGATCAGAATGATCTTTTCTCCTTTCTGCAGACACCTACCTTCACAGCTAATATTTTCTGAACAGTCTCATGAGAGGCTGCCTGCAACTTCCTGAGCTTGGCTTGGTCATAGAGGGCTTGCAATTTGAAATATTCCACCAATAGCCTGTGCAGCTTCTTTTGCAGCTGAGAGAGCTAAAAGAGGAAAGGGGAAAAAATAAGTCAGAGTGGGAGAGGAAATTAATGGCAGTGTTCAAGAAGAATGATGGAGGGAAATATAGAAAGCAGTCAATAGCCCATTCTGCACTGTACGGACCTGACAGGAATTTCACAGTCTCTTGATTTTTCAGCCCACTCATGTGCATTCATCAGAAACCAGTCACATCTGGCTGCCAGGATGGGGGGTTAATTTTCTCTAAATGCCTCAGCAGTTTTGTTCTAGCTGAGGCAAACTCTGTGACTGCAAATCTGATGAGTAAAATATTTCTACTTCACCCAGTTTAACTCAAAACCGAGAGCCTCGGGACATATTGAACCTTTCTTTAAAAAATAATCTTTTGAAGCATTTTGAATGGCACATCAGGTCAGGCCAAAGTTTAAAATGCAAGTTTAAGACTCTGATGGACACTGTGGCTCATTTTTCCTTGTAAAGCTTATCATAGCTTGGCAATGTGTGCTTCAGAGCATGACAAAACTAAAGAGAATTAACTTCACCATCAGTAGCTGAGGGAGAACAATAACAGGAAAGAAATTTCCAGACAGAACTCCCTATTAATCTACCTAGCTATAACCATGTGACAAGAAAGCATCTAGCTGCACTAAATTGCAGTTAAGGCAGCAGCTGAAAGTGACACTACCTTATCTATATCTATCTGTCTAGATGTATACACATGCACACACAAGCTCAAACATTTAAATTTAAGAAGGACAGGTATGATTTTCACCTCTTGTAAGTATTTCATTGAAAAAGAATACTAAATGCAGCAGAAATTTTACAGTTGCTTTAGGGATATTATTTACATTACATTTATTTCAACTGATTTGCAACAGAGTAAATAAATATATCTTTGGGACAATAAATCTATCTATCTTATCTATTTTATCTATCCATCCATCTATGACATCCAGAGTGTCTTGGGGACTTAGGTCTCCCTGCCTGCCCCCAGTCATCAAACCAGTAGTTTCCTATTTCTTTTGACAAATCTCTTTTGAAATGGTGCAAAGCAATTTAACTATATGACACAATGATCTCTTCGTGGAAATATCATTAAAGATGTCCAAATTCCTGGGTGTGTCTTAAATAATTGCTTGAATCCTGACAATATTTTTAGGAGTTAAAATACTGGTAAAGTGGAAAATAGTAAATGGTGACCCATATGCTGCATAGTTGGTTTTTAATGACTTCTGCTACTTAGCTATGCTACAGTTGTATTGGAAAATCTCAGTCACCATCATCAGTGAATGACCTTTCTAAGCTTGCTTGTCAACCAGATTAAAACAATAGTATAATACTACTTTGGAAGTCTTCCAATTCATTGAGGTCAAAACCAGAATGAACGCATGAATAAAAATACTTTAATTACATAAAGTAACATTACTTGGCTGCCCATATTCATTTCCTTGTCTAAATTCTGCTTTCAAATTGTATTTGTTACAATGAGAATAGAAAATAGGTAAAACACAGAATAACAGAGAAGCTTATAAAAATTAATGGCCTTTCACATCTAAACATGCAATATCTTTGGCTCTTATACAAAACACTGTCAGGAAAATAGGCATACTGAATTATGATAATTTACAAGTAAATTGTGTTTCATAATGTTCCATGTACATATACCTTATGTCAATAATCAATATTTTTGTATAATTTGTTTTTTATATTCAATAAACTGTTATAAAAGTTGTGAAAAATAGAAATAGATATCTTATTGATTACCTAATTGTGACTGTCAAAAATTACTATACCAGGTTTTGTGTAATTGTCACACTAGGAATTGAATCAAATATGGTTGCATTTTCCACACTGTAAAGCTTAGATAATTAGTACCATTTGCTTTCAAGGACTAGGATCCCAGTGGGATCAGGTGCAAGGAGAGGATATTAGGAGTTTAGTCCAACAGGTTTGGAGAACACCAGATAAAAGTAAGTGCCATGAAATACTTTAGAAACTTTGTAAAGCTTTAAAAGCCATTTCTGAGATATAAAGGGTTATATGTTCAGAGCAACAGTAGAAATTTTACTACAAACTCTCTGATTACCCAAGTGTGTCTGATTCTTGTCAAACTGCCATAGGGAAAAATGGGGGAAGATAAAGTCCTATAAATTGCTCATGAACTGAAAGAAAAGGAAAATAAGGTAAAGACAAGAAGAGATAAATATGAAACTTAGCTGAACATACAGAAAATGAAACACCTAGAATTATGGAAGTTAAAGACCTCTGCCTCACTGTTTACTTTCAGTTTGATGGATAGATAGAGAAATATATAAGAGAAATCCCCATGGAATCACCCAACTCAAGATTCATAGCAGAAACAGGCATGCATTGTTTGGGAATAATAACCCATACAATGCAAAAGAAGACCCTTTTTATGGACAATAGTTTTGATATAATCAAAAAAGGGCAAGTAAAGAACATGGACAAAACAATTATAATCATATATTTAAAAGAATATCAAATTCACAAAAGAAGAAGAGAACAATAACAGACTATCCTTCCTAGATATTTTCATCAGCAGAGAAAGCAATGGAAGACTTCCAATTTGGCTATATTAAAAAAACATCACAACAGCACATAAAAAACAATACTACAATACCAGAGTGACAATTCTATTGCCTACAAAGAAACAATCAGCTGCACAAACAGTATTTAGATGAGTAAAAAACACATTGCAACAGCCCAGAGCTCCATAGAGAGAAAATAGATGATCTTTACAGCAATGGGTAACCACAGAACAGCAATTGGTGCAATGGGTAACCACAGAACTTTTTTTAAAAAATGTGCCTTTTTATACAACCAGCTAGGGCACAACCATCACAACTCATGAAAAGAATAATAATTCCATACATCAAAAGTATCTTAGAAATCATCAGTAGATTAAGTGTAAGTACCGAGGGACAACAGATTTAACCAATCCTGAATTATTATTAAACATTATTAATTAAATAGCCATCCATCTCACTGAAAAGGACTCTGGGCAGTGCACAGCAGCCTGAGTGCTTTGAAGAACAATTATAGAAAACAATGATCAAACATCACTAAATATCTTAAAATTTAAATGTTTTTATCTCAAGCTTCATTAAATATTGGAAGAAAGATTAAAAATATAATTTTACTGAGTTTTTATACTTTTTTTTAAAAAAAGGTAGCAAGTATTTTTCCTGTTATGTATCCATCATATGAAAATTGTTAATCAGGTTCTTGTTGAAGGAGTTCTGAGTGCACATTGACCACAGGATGCTTCCCACTTTGATTATTTAGAAAACAACTTGACATAGCCCTTTTTCCATCTGATTCAATGCATAATCTGTATGAAAATATTAATTCAAATATTTACATTTCTATTTATTAAATTGGAAATGAGCAAAATACCATATTTTGTATTTTTTTCAATTTGGCATAGTCTAAGAATCAAGCCTTTCCCCCCCATTTTCCATGTTAGAGATTTAGTTAGATAAAGAATATGGGAAAACAAGTTTGTAGATTATTGTCTAGGTTTCTGTGCATGCATGAATGTCTGATTTACTAACAACTCAGTAACAGCTTTGGTTATTTATTGAAATCGTAGAAAAACTGAATGCAGTTCTAAAAACTGGAAGAGGAAAATGCAATTGTGGGAAAAACCTGAAGATTTAAGAACTGAATTTGTGGTGCTGTGAATAACATGGGTCTAGGACAACTCACCGGGGCCAACTTGCCATGGCCATCTCACCCTCGGCAACTTGCTGCAGCCAACTTGCCACAGCCAACTTCATTCCCAACCTGTTGACCTTCTGCCAAGCTGTTAAGACCTGGCTATGCCAACAGCTTGGGGCTAATGATGCCACCCGAGGGGAGGGTTTTTAATGTTTTAATGTTAATTTATTTATTTTTATTTATTTTGTTGCATTTATATGCCGCCCAACTCCCTAGGGACTCTGGGCGGCTCACAATAGAATACAATAATGTTTTAATGTGTTTTCTTTGGAGCATGTTTTTAATTTTAAACTGTTTTTTGACTTTTGTACAATTTTAAATGTTGTAAGCCGCCCAGAGTCCTTTGGGAGTTGGGCGGCCTAGAAGTTTTAATAATAAATAAATAAAATAAATACAAATGCCAAGGTGAAAGTTTTGATCACTTTTTTAACAATAAGAATTGTTAAATAGCATTTTAAAAAATGATTAATAGGGAGAAATGGTTGAAAGATGGTGTTTATGTAATATGGAAAGGAAATTGTACTGTTTTATTGCTTGTGATGGTCCTTTTTATGCTAGAAACATTGCTTTTGTTTCCCATAATTCAGCTAGTTAGCAAAATAAGCCACAGAAGGCTTTTAAAATATCTGTGAATTCTACCTTACAGAAATAAATCTACCCATTGAAAAGGCTAAGAAATGTTTGCAAATACTGTTTGCCAAGAGTTGGTAATAGCCTGTTTTCTTTCCCTCTGTGAATGGATGTGAAGTACAGTTCAGCCTGACATTTCATCTTTTCTAATTAGTTTATCATGACATAATTCTCTGCTCCCTACATTTTCTCTTGAATAGTCTGGTTTCATTTCTTGGATTCTAAAACAGAACACTTACGTTATCAAGCACTGCTGCCTTCCTTTTCCCCTTACGCCTCCTCAGCATAGATGGATAATTTTTTAAAAAGTAAAACTAGTGGGCCTGATTTAAGAACGTTAAATGTTTCAAGTCCAATGCCGAGCTTTCGATTTCTCTACATTAGTCATTTATTTTTGCGGTCTTTCTGTGCATCTCTCTCTGCATGAGAGGTTTTGAAGGGAAGTTAGAATTGAAGATGAGGATCCCATACATGCCATATATTTGATTTTATTTTCAAAAGATGCCCCTTCCCTCTTGCCTTGTAGCTTTCTTTCTCCTGATTATTGCACCTCATTCTAAATTAATTGATGTCTAATTGATACGTGAAATGTCAGTTACTCTTTCCAAGGTGATAAAGTTCCATTCAAATGCAGAAGAAAAATTATACAACATAATAGAATAAGATATTCTACCCCGGTTAATATCAAAAGCACATTATCTCCCAGACCCCATTGAAGTCTAGAGATTCAAGTTAGAGGAGGGATTTTTTAAAGAAATAATGGATTGAAGGAAAATGTTTTGAGTTGGTCTGATTTCTAAGATGGCCTCACTTATACATCCAGAAACTGGGATGCCATTAATAAAAAGTCTCTTGTTCAGTTAGATCAGTATTTCTCAGTCTCTGTAATTTTAAAATATATGTATTTCAGCTCCCAGAATTCTCCAGAATGCTGGCCAGGGAATTCTGGGAATTGAAGGCGACAAGACTTAAAGTAGCTGAGGTTAATCAACATTGTGTTGATTAAACAATATCCTTCTCTTTTCCTTCTTCTGTTCCGATTGAGAAAAAGTGTGCCCAATCATTAAGGATGGAATTACAGATTGCTAGTTGAATTCATTGCATCGTATAAAATGGCTTAATTTTTAGCTTTTAAAAAAAATCTATTTTCTATTTAACTCCTTGTCTTTCACACTTCAAAAGCAAAAACAGAAGCATTGTTCTAAATTGTATGAATGGTGGTGTAAATGTCAACTGGTTTCCTTCCGGTGGAACTCAACTAGTGGTGACATCACAAGCACGTCCCATTGTTTTCTTGATAATAAATGAAAGGGATTTCTTTTTTAGTCTACGTCACGGGTGTCAAACTCGTCACGTCACGTTGCCATCATGTGATGTTTCGCAATGGTTTTCCCATTTGCGGAGCTGGAGTGGGCGAGGCCTGTGCGTGACGCATCTGTCCCGTAGGCTACCAGTTTGACAACCCTGGTCTACATCTATGGTTCTCTCTTCTGATGATAGGATATCATGATAATAAGGAATGCTTTTTCTTTAATGTTGATTGTCTATCTTAAAACAAAAGTCATTTGATTTCTAATCATATTATTATATAAGCCTCATCAATAATTCAGTGATTTTGATAGCAATGAATTTGGCTTTCTGGTTTGCCTGATGAATAATGACATGTAATTTTTGGTCTTTTCTTTTGATAGCATTCCTAAATGAAGCTGGTTTTAATTTTGTAAGAAAATGCATTCATGCAGTGGAAACAAGAGGTATGTATTAAAGTGTTGATGTAATAAAACCATTGCAATTAAACCAAACAGTTTAAATAACTAAGTAATTAACATCGCAATTAAATTAATCCTTATCCTTTGGGGACTGCGGAGCATATTTAAAACTTCTCAGTTCGAACAAAATAGCTGCCTTGAGAGGATTGCAGATTTGACTATTCTCAAAGTGTCTGAACTTGTAACTGTAGCTTATTGCACAATACTAATGGTACCCATGATATCAATTACCAACCATCATCCTGCCTCTGTTTTTCTTTTCTTTTCTTTTTTTCTTGGCAGGTAGGAAACTGTTAAACAAAACATTCTGTTGTAGTTCTCTATAATTATTATTCCTATTTAATGAAAGCAATGCCTATTAATAAAGACCAGGAGAGAGCATCTTTGATGTTACATACAATGTAGCTATCTCACCATTTCTCCGTTTATAATCTGTAAACTGCCTTATAGAGGAGATAGGCAGCATAAATAAATTTCCCTCAGATACCCAAGCCTGCTGAGATAGCTACATTTTGAGGACTTCCAGTAGATTAACAAGGATGGAGCCAGTCTTATCTCTGGTGGGAATGACAGGGTGGGCGCCATTTGTGCAAATGGATTATTTCAAATATCTGTGACAGACTTTGCAGAATTTCTTCTTTTGCGTGGTTGGCAGCAACACCTATGAAATTGTTATTGCATTATTCCTCAAATTTGCTCTTTGTCTTGGTGAATGACTGGGCCAGTGAGAAGGGCAAATTATTCTATTGTTCTCACCTGTGGAAGTCCTTCTGCACCATTGAAGTAGTTGGGCTCCGTAGCAGGAAAATAACTTTAGCCGTTTGCTGCGGTTAAGTTATAATCTGCATGATGATAAAAAAAATAATCTACATGGTGGAGATTTTTCTGAAAGCCAGACATAGGGATGTACAATTTCAGAGTATTGGTCATGTCTTTTTCCTCCTATTTCTTCCTCTTCCTTCTATGCTAATTTTATCCCAATGATGCCCCGAGAAATAGATTGGACTCAAAAACTGATTGACTCCAGATTTGATGAGAACATGAGACCACACACAGCATGGTCTTCTAATCTGGGACTCTTCTATCATGTGACTAGGTTGCAAAGAGTGATGGGGACTCCCTGTGGATATGGGAGGGAAATGTACCTCACAAATGCACTCGAAATATGGAATTGTGACTATGCATCACAACGGTGGCCAGGTGACAAGGCTGATGTTTTAAGTAAACTGTAAATGTGGGTATATAAGCATTCATAAAGTCTAACTACGCTGTATTCTCATTTATCTTTGAAGGTATCACAATCTTGGGATTGTACCGGATAGGGGGTGTGAATTCCAAAGTGCAGAAGCTGATGAATACCGTCTTCTGTAAGAATATTGAGATGTTCATTGTGCTTCAGCGTTTTTATTGTGTGTTCCACCAGAAACTACTTCAATGTACAAGCAGAATAAGCTTGTACTTATCCAACTTATTGGATATGTTCTTAGGAAAGGAGGAGTTCAGGAGTGACAACCCATCTAATGTTTCTTAATGATTAAATATTGCTTTTTCCAAATATGTATCCTGGTTGCCGACTACCATTTCCCATTTTCATTTGAAAACATTGCCGATATAGTTTCAGTTGCATGAAACGTGCAGAAAATTTTTTTTAAAGCCCTTTCCTTCTGTATCCATTATCCCCCAAGAAAGCTGGCTCAAATAAATTAGGACCATCTTGGAATCAGACGAGAAATCCATGGTTGACAAATTAAACATCCCAATTGCTAAATGAGATTAGCATTAAATTTGCAACTGGGTTTTATCAATTTGCTAGGATAATTGCATGATTGGTAAATACAGAAAGTCCTCGACTTAACAACGGTTCATTTAGTGACCGTTCAAAGTTACAACAGCACTGAAAAATCTGACTTACGACCATTTTTCAAAGTTACGACCTTTGCAGCATTTCCATGAACATGTGATCAAAATTTGGATGCTTGGCAAGTGGTTTATATTTATGACCGTTGCAATGTCCCAAGGTCATATGATCACCTTTTGAGACCTTCTGACAAAGTGCGGAAGCCGCATTCACTTAAACAACCAGGTTACAAACCCATCAACTGCAGTGATTCTCTTAACAACTATGGCAAGAAAAGTGGTAAAATGGGGCAAAATTCACTTAACAAATGTCTCACTTAACAACAGAAATTTTGGGCTCAGTTGTTGTCATAAGTCGAGAACTACCTGTACTGAAATCTTAAAATACTATTCCCTACCTCTTATAGCTGCTTTTTATCATCAGTTTAATTTCAGCATTCTGATGAAACATTATGAATAATACAATATAAAAAGACACAACAATAATAATCTTCAAGAGTCTATATAAGATTTAAACTGAAATTTAAGAACATTATGACATCCTAACAACCAAGATCAGAGTTCTGTATCTATACCATTTATAATTAAAGAAACTGCGTTATTATTATCAAAATAAAACTTAAATAGCCCTTTTAACTACATGAGTCAGTTTTGGAATCCTTTATGTTATGAAATTCCTTTTAATTTTTGGAAAATCATCCAAATAGTGTGTAAAATAATTCATAGATGGCATTCTACCTTAAAATTGCATTATATTCATCAATCTTTCTAGAATAGATTATGTTGTGAAGTTTGTACTCTAATTAATACATGTTGCCATTTCTGGTGGCAAAATTCCTATTCTGATTATCATTTCGGTTCATAGTTTTTGAGAAACATTTTGGAGGTAATTTTTGGAAACTATATGACAACCTTCATTCATTCGTTTGTTCATTCATTCATTCATGGATGGTCATGTTCTCCAAGTTATATAAAGTAACACAACTTAAGAGATTATGAGCGATTAAATTTCTCTTGTTAGCTGCCAGATATATTACAGCAAATTATGGGGGAACTAGGTATTTCGGATTATTGTAACTTCTAAAATGCTTCCTTAAACTTCCAATAAAAATGAGAGTTTTTCAGTAATCAGATTTAAAACCAAGCTCAAATTTTTAGTCTTTTGAAATACTGGAACATTTTGGTATTTATGCAAGATAATCAAACAGTGGCAGACCATGAATGAATTGCCAGTGACATTGCCAACAAGTGTAGCTTGGCAATAGAGAAGGAGCATAAAAGCTCTGCCAAGTTAGGCTGTAGCTCATCTGGTGCATCATTTTACATCACGCAGCGGCCAACTGGATGGAAATGGCAAGTTGGACTGCAGAGCAAAAGCTTCGTTCACTCTTGCTTCCCAGGAACTGATATTTAAGGCATTTTGCTTACGATTTAGAAAATAATCAAATCAATCATCAACACAATTAATAGCCATTGATAGCCTGAACTTTCATGAACTCTTCTAACTGGACTGGGGCTGTTTCTGGTCTACAGTCTGCTTTGATTTCTGGCACCAGCCTTCACAGAATTCCTTGACTTTGTCATTGGGCTTCTTATGCTAGGGTTCAATTTTCATACTCCAGCCCCAAGGTCAGAAACAATTCATGGGCATGTCCCAAATTACCTTGGCCATCCTCATGGTTTACATTTCAGAGGAGATAGAACGTAATTTAGATATATGGAGGACAATATCACCTATTCTTTATCATGGTCAGCTAACTTCCTGGTCAAATGCAAATAAACCTTAGAATTTCAGAGTCCCATGAAAGTTTCTGATGACCACCCAAACAGCCATCTGTGTGTGAGATCCTGTCTCATTGTGTTGTATCCCAGATATTATGACTTTGGTTCCCTTCTTTTGAAAAAAAAAAAAAGGGAGGGAGTGTAGAAATACTTTCAACAAGGAATCCATGCCGGTAGTTGAGCTGTGTTGAAACTGCTGTGTCGTATAGTTTGTCATATACTACTTGCTTTTTCCCAATTATATCAGTTGTTAATATTGAGTTACCAACTGTATTGAATATTTCAATATGTACAGCTTTTCATGGCTTCAAGTGATGACATTATTAGTAGGGGTACCTAAAATTCCACTGGGAAATGGATTCATCGAGTTTCTTTCTCTTTTAATAGCTCCTAAATCTCCTCCTGATATGGACATTGACTTGGAAATTTGGGACAATAAAACTATAACAAGTGGACTAAAGAACTACCTCAGGTAAGCATAAGCCATATGGAATTCCAATCTCTTATGGCAGGTACTTGTCAGTATCTCTTGACTTGTATTCTTCAAACTCTCCTATAACATAGAGAGCATAGTATGGTGTTGGTAGCCCCTGATTTAATTAGTTGTCTTATTTTTGGTGCATTGAGAATCCCTGACATTTCCATTTTAAATTGAGCTTTTCTTAGTTGATATCTAATGCTTACAACACTGGGCAATAAATTTCTTTAACTAGTTAATTCATTTGATCAGAACTGCACACCATGGTTCACTAATTGGCTATTAGAATCACATAAAACAAATATAGCTTATCTAGTTTGTTTAATAAATCCAGTAATTTAGGCAGTTACATTGGCAAGGAATGAAAAAACAATGAAGGTACGTGTTTATTCAGAAAGCAGATTAGTTTGAAATCCACTGTCTTGCATTCCAGACAACCTAATGTTGACTTCATTTGATCCCTCCAAATATTGGAGTATTTTGACTGAATGGACTGAGACAGTTGTTAAGAGCACAGACATTCAGAGGGTCTATTAGAGCCAGCTGATAGGATTTCAGGTTGCAAAGCTATCACAATTATTTCTCCATTGTTATTTTTTTAAATAACTGGTGGAATAGTATTTTTGATAGGATCAGCCAAGGGTTTGACTTCTCTTTAAAGTACTTCTCTTTAAATATTCTTAGAAGTTTAACACTAATCAAGGGAAAAATTACAAAGGTTTATCCAAAATAAAGAGGCAGATTGAATTTAGTTAGGGATGCTGCAACTTCTTTTTTGGAATATAAATAAACTTCCTTCTTCCCATAATATAACACAATAGAAAAAGTTAAGAGATACTTCACAAGAAGAGTACTCCACTCCACAAATCGTAATAGAATACCTTACACCCCCAGACTAGAAATTCTGGGCTTAGACAGTCTTGAACTTCGTTGTCTTAAGACTGATCTAAGCATAGCTCATAAAATAATCTGCTACAATGTCCTTCCTGCCAATGACTTCTTTTCCTTCAACCACAATAATACACGTGCAAACAATCGATATAAACTCAAGGTTAATCGCTCCAGACTTGATTGCAGAAAATATGACTTCAGCAACAGAAGTGTTAATGTTTGGAATACTGTACCAGACCCCATTGTCCCAGCTTCAAATTCCCACAACTTCAACCTCATGCTGTCCACTGTGGACCTCTCACCATACTTAAAGAATCCCTAAAGGCGTGCATAAGTGCACTAGCGTGCCTACCGTCCCTGTCCTACTGTTTCCTTTAATTACTTATATGTAATTCTTTGTTCATATTTTATGTTTTCCACTTTTATATATATATATATATGTTTTTGACTAAATAAATAAATAAATATAATGAAATCATAGAATATAGCCTGTTGCAGTACCAAGCTACCATTGGTTAATGCATAAACAAGCAAAGCAGTCAAGCTCATTTGGGAAGGATGAGAAATCACTGGAAATGTCAGATCTATAGCTCAACAAAACAACCCAGAACTAGGCAGTAATAAATCACTACTGTGCTGTGGTCAGGAAAATTACCTGGAATCAAGGAACCAAGCTTGATATAAGAAGGTCTTTTACCTTTGATTACCTAAATGAATGATTTAGTCACAAAATGTTGTCTCCTATGCTTCCATACTCTTGTAGTCCAACTCATCTGGAGGTCACCAGCTTGAAGAAGGCTGCAATAGGGCACCTCAGGAAGCTTTATTTATTATCGTTCCTTCCAGCTGTGTGACTATTTAAGACTTCAATAGTACTCTCCATGCGGGTTTAGAATGGCGCTAAAGCAAGTCTCTGCTTTGGAATTAAATGGAAATATCTTCAAAATACTACATTCAGCCTCTTTCTTTCACTAATTTTTTTTGCTCAGGTGTCTTGCAGAGCCACTGATGACCTTCAAGTTACACAAGGATTTCATCATTGCTGTTAGTAAGTGAAAAAAAAAAGGATGATAATCCTGGGATTGGGACAAATATAAGAAATCAGGTTTCTTTATAGACTTAGGTTGCTGTGACAAACTAGTGTGTTGTGTGTGTGTGTACTGTATGTATGTGTGTATACACACACATATACACACACAGTGCATTCAGAAAGTAATCAGACACCCCTCAATTTTGTTATGCTGTTTTCACTTTGTCATTATGGGGTATTGAGTGTAGATTAATGAGAAAAAAATGAATTTCAACAACTATAGTATCAAGCTACAGCATAATAAAATTGAAACAAGTGAAGAGAGTCTGAATATTTTTCTGAATGCACTGTGTGTGTTTGTGTGTGTGTGTGTGTACATATACATACTAGATTAAGTCACA
>JANHJO010003698.1:44722-57979 GCA_032468235.1 Pseudoxyrhopus heterurus | reverse complement strand
CATTTTACCAACCTCGGAAGGATGGAAGGCTGAGTCAACCTTGGAGCTGGTGGGATTCGATCAGCCAAACTGCTGATATGCAAGTCTGCAGAGTAGTCTGCAGTACTGCATTCTAACCACTGCACCACCACAGCTCCTATAAGAAAGAATCTTTCTTCCATTGATAGTCAATGTTTATTCTGGCTGCTGTGAATGTGTATCCCAGTAAATTATTATATTTATTGTTGATATATTCTGGGACATTATGTATTTAATAAAAGTTGTAATTTCATTTTGAACTTAATTGGTAAAATGTTCTACATCGTACTCTGAATATCTTTCCATTACTCTCAAGGTTTTTTACATGTCCATCCCTTGTGGTAAAATGTTCCATTTGTTTCATCACATTTCCAACATTTATTACTGTATGATTTATCGATCTTGAAGATTATTGATAGAGATGTGTGCCATCTATACAGCATTTTCTACCAATTTTCTTTTAGATTGTCGCTTAGAATAAACTTTATAGATTTGGAGCATAATTCTTTCTAATGTTGTCTTCTGACAACAGTGCATCCATTTTATCATACAGTTGTTTTATTTGTTCTGTTTCTATGTTATATCTACGTAAGATTAATAGATAGTATTGGTTTCATATAAGCATTTCAAATTTTTCTTAATAGCCCTCCCTCAATCTAAGATCAGATTTTATTCTTCCCAGAATTTGTAAGTATATCAACCATGGTGTGTGTGTGTGTGTGTGTGTGTATTCCAGACTTTATTGAATAATTCTTGCTGTATCTTTATTCAATTCATTGAGTCTGAGTAGACCATGTTTGCATATATGACCACATTTTTATTATTTCCCACAAATATTTACTCTGTTCCAGAAGAACAGAGGAAACAGAAGAGATAAGGAATTCCACAAAAATACCAGTACATGTGAAATCATCCCTTTATACTGTTGAAATTTTTTAAAAAGAAAAGTTAGCTTTGGGAATGTTCCTGCTAATGACAGCAAACAATGAATTCTAGCTTTAGAAGAAAAAAAAAGCTATTGTTTCTATAGAATTGTTTTTTTCCAAGTCTCTACTTGAGAATTGAACCCAATGCTTTATGTAGATGATGACTACATGGATGATAATATACTCTTGCCTGCTTCCTCAAGATCACCCAGTTGGCTTCATGCCTAAGATGGGACTTGTACTGAAGGCCTCCCAGTTTCTACCCTGGCATCTTAACCACTACATCAAACTGGCCTTTATTTTTATTTCTTGATATTTTATACTGTAATAATATTATTTAACATTTTACTTAACTTTTTAAAGTAGTATTTAATATTTTTTTAGAATAATAAGAATTTTCACAATGATATTCTCCTTGCTGACTACAGCATCCCATGGTAGATTATATTGTGTAACATAAACCTCTCAACAGCTTTTACCATCTGAGGTCAAGTACCTTATTACAACATATTTAAAATACATTCTGCTTCCAAATATAACTTTATCCCTGCTACTGGCTCCTTCTTAACAGTATAATAAGACCTCCTCTCTTACAAGTTCTCTCTGATTCTGATTTTGGCCTACTTGATATTTTCATTTCTGCTCCAGATGAAATTCAGACTGTCAATGATACCGTCCTGACATATTACAAACCCATTTGCTTTCTATCTATTCAGAAAATCTGAACATCAGTTAAACAATGGTCATTTTATCAAAAACTGTAAATGTGGCAATTCTGAACTCATAGATATTTTAGGAGGAAAAGTCCCTGCATTTCATGGCACTGATTGATAAATACCACAACTGATATTCAAATTGTCAATTTATATGTTTATAAATTTATTACAAACACAGAGTTTTATTTTTGGTATCACTATATGTTTGTATTTTTTTTATCCAAAGAATGCTGATATGAAAATCTGATGAGGAAAATTGTAGTAATTAATCTGATATTGACTTATTGGTTTTCTTTTGAAAAATATTAGAATCAACATAGACCAGAATGGATTCTATTAATTGTTTGAAAGTACTACTTGGAAATTATCTTTATTTTAAAAGGTTATTGTATAATAACCATGAAGATGTTTGGTCCAATGGTTAAGGCACTAGGATAGAAACCAGGAGACTGTGAGTTCTAGTTCCACCTTATGCATGAAAGCTGGTTGAGTGACTTTTGGCTAGTTGTTCTCCTTCAGCCGAAAACCACCTCACAGGATAGGATGAGGAAGGAATATTAGGTATATTTGCTCTTATTTCTAAAAATAATAAAGGCAGGATATGAATAAACAAACAAATTCTGGTCAATCTTGATGGGTCCATTAAGGTAGAAAATATATCAGAAAATTAAATTATTTATATTCTTTCATACATTTTGGTTTATGTAACCAACCAACAACCAACAAGAAAGGTCAAGAATATCTCTTTAATTTTTAGCTGTAGTCAGAGGGTGGGATTTGGTATTACTGCAATAAGAATAAATACACCAAGAGATCTTGCAATTAGCAAGAATTTGGTCTACTTGTTAACTATACTGACGAGGAAATCAAGAAAAGCACACAAAATCAAGATTATAGATTTAAATCTATGTAACCAAACATCTTACATAATGTTTACCCCAGAAAGGCAAGTATTACAAGGGTTTTTTTTCCTCTTCAAAATAATCTAGAATATTTTAAATGTTGATCTATTGATTGATGATAAAAATTATAAAATGCTGATATTTTGTTTTCAATTTATTCTTTTTTAGTAAGTATATTGCTTAAAGAAATATCTTTGGTTATCTTTCCATGCTCTTTTTTAATTATTCTAATCAAAACAAATGTACTGGATTATTTTATAATCTTGCAAGAAAAACAGAAATGCACAGTACAACACTGGTAAGACACTAATTTTAAAACAATGGAAAATCAAAATAGATGTGAATTTATGCAAAGCTGACTCTTCAAACAAATGTCTTCTAGAGAAGATTCACAAAATGTTTCAACAGCAATAGCTGAGATGGACTCTGTGTTGTAATAATTTCGATACACTTGACTAATGCAGTTATTTTCAATGAGGTTGGCACAATGCCCATAGCTGTGAGCAAACAAATACAGCAAGATAACCAGTTTAGTATCTTCCATTAATGCAATACAATTTTGCTCTGTCCAGGGGTATTTCTTGGCCTCTTTCTTTCTTTTTTTTTTATAAATTAGTAAAATATTTGAGTGCTTTTGTTAGACTTACCAGTGTATTTTATATAAAATGCTGGTGAAGCACAAACGTTTTAATCAAATTAGTATGCAACATAAGGCAGCTGTGTATTCAAATGGGTTTTTAAGCAATTTGGTTGTTTTCTTTATAATAACAGGAAAGAACATTTAGATTTTGAAGGTGACAGAGGCAATATTACCAGAATTAAACAATCTGAATTAGCTTTTTCATGAAATGTAATATGTTTTATGCTTTTAGATGGGACGCTCCAGTGCTTTCAGATGAGCCTTTCACTGTCACAGTCAATGGCCAGGAACAGAATAAGCTCTGGAGGTAGGATTATCCTCAAATTTAATTTTTTTAAAGGAGGCTAATGGCAAATGTTTCTAGCAAACTTTAGGTGCATCTGTGCTATAACTAGAGAACCAAGACAGCCTATTAAAAAAGAAAGAAGGAGGGTGGTGATGGGGAGAAAGTTAGATATTTTCCTTAGTTTCAGATGGATATATAAAAGGGTTGTAATCTCTTTCTGCTTATCAAGAAATGAACAGCTTGCCTTGCATACATATTTCTAGATAGATAAATGATACTAATAACCTATTTGCTAAAACATGTAGAAAATATTTAAATTTTTTATAAATTACTCCTACAGTAATATATTTTACTAATGTTGTATCTTCCATATATGTTGGATTGTAGCTCCAATAACCTCCTCTATTACTAGGTTAGAGAAAACTATTTTAAATACTATAAAAATCATCACAGAAACCTAGATTATTAAGTCCAGGTCATCAGGACACTCAGTTTTTCACATCAGTTTCTGTGCTATCTCTTAAAAAAATGTATGGATAAATCTCCATTGTTATTTTTGTTCATTGCTGGTAGCAGACAATCTGATGGCTCTTCCCAGCAGACAAAGCAATTTGGACTATGTGTCTGTTTCAGTTCTCAGCGCATATCTAATGAGACACTTTTTAGTAGTAAGCAACAGACTTCAATATTAAATAGACAAATCAGTAACACATCAAATATTATAATATATTAATATTTGGTGCATATTTGGATGAAGGACAAAGGAACTCTAGCTTTAGAGGTTTATTCTGTACGAGAGAAAGAAGATTTTTTTAAAAAAAAATTCAGGGCACCAATTTATGGTTTATTTATTTGTGTTGCCTTTTTTTAGAGTTCCAAATTCGTGGATCCCTCACAGATCAAAGTAGACAGAAAAATCACACCCTGGGGCACTTTGGGCCAGTTACTCTCTCTCAGCCCAACTCAACTCACAGGGTATTTTGTGGGGGAAACAGGAAGAGGAAGAAGTACCAAGAAGTTCCAATTATGGTATGTTTGCCACCTTGAGTTGTATATGAAAAGAAGGTGGGATAAAAATCTTTTTTAAAGGATAACATTGCTTTATCTCTTAGTCATCTATTACATGTAATATAATTTAAAAAACAAACAAAAACAGAAGAAACAGCCTTGCATTGAGAAAAATAATTGGCACATCTACTTCTGAAAAACATCCAGGATGTATTGGAGTACATATCCCAAATCTGAATGGACATGCAAGATGAAAATGTGGAGAGCTGCAGTCCAATAATTCTGAATTGAAGCATAGTAATTTGTACTGCCTGGTGCTTTCTTAGAAGAATCTGGGACCTTCCTCTTATAAAGCATTTATATCACCCTAAGCTTTGACCCTTATTTATTACACCCAATAACTCTTCTAGCATAACTTACTTACCTTCTCTTTGCTGGCTGGGAAATTCTGGGAGTTGAAGTCCTCCAGGCTTAAAGTTGCCAAGGTTGGAGACCCCTGATCTAAAACACAGGTGCTTGTGCACATACTCCCTAGAAGCCACTTTTTCAGGAGCAACAGGGCTAATTGCACTAAATGAGGCAGTTGCTGATCAAGGACTACTTGTATAACTGTGCAAGTGCACCTGTGTTTAAGGATAGCAATACTGTGAATTTAGGAAAGAGTGAACATGAGAGTAATTTTCTCTTTGAGGATTCATGTCACTGTGATGAATATGTGCAGTGTAGGAACTACAAAAATCATTACTGTGATACTCCCACAAAATTGATTTTCCATTGCAGTTGTAACTCACTTATTAACACAAACCTCAAGAAAAATATATCTCTTAATAGAAGCAGTATATAATCAACTATTTTTCTTATTGTAATGTAAACAATGCAAATATTCTTCATTTGCTGATGTTTTTGTAACTTCACTAGACTACCAAAGCATTTTTAAACTAATTTTGTAATTATTCAATTTAGATCCTATTCGATTTATGTAGCCTATATCCTATAACATGAAGGCACATTAAACCTGGATCATTAAAAAAAATTAACTAGTTTTCCATAATTTCATAAAGCCAATCATAAGAAAATAAAATAATATATTGTATTATATATATATCATAAATGATAAAACTATGAAACTTGTAATACACAAATACACACACACTGTATATTATATATTTCATGTATAGTACAGAAAAACAAGTATGCTGTAGGAGGGAAATTGGATTAGTTCGGAAAAGCAATATTCCCCTCCCTACTTTACCTTCCTTGAACTGAACAATAAATGTCAGTTCAGCCATAAAATATTTTGAAGACCAAAGAATGTTGGTGAGGTTGGGAAAAAATGCTAGGAGGTGAGAAAAATCTCTGGCAAGTAGGTTTGATATAAAATAAAGCCATGAAAATAACTCCATAGAAAGTAATTCTATTTATATAATACTGGCTTTGTCTTCTCAAATATACTATTGTTTTTGCAGCTCTACCAATTATCTCATAGAATTCATTTTCATCAATCATATGTATAACCAATCATACTGAAAAACTGTTGATTTATATACCTCTATAATTTGCATTCCATCCCTTTTAAGGTTACTTTTCATGCTCCTGGTGGTACAAAAATATACATTTTTTTTTTAAAGAAAGGGTGTGACTGGTTCCCCTTATCAAAGAACTTTATGAAAAAAATTCTCCAATGATAATTTTCTAATTAATATAAAAAGCCACAGATATGATGGATAATTTTAGTAGAATTTTTTTTACATGATTTTTAACTTCCGCTTCCCTTCCCTTCCCTTCCCTTCCCTTCCCTTCCCTTCCCTTCCCTTCCCTCCTCTCCTCTCCTCTCATCCCCTCCTCTCGCCCTCCATCCATCCATCCATCTATCCATTTGCATGACATTGAGAAGTCTAGAAAGACCAAGATGAGTATGCTCCCCCATCTGGTCCTGAGAAAGGTTATCTACAAAAGCAATGCATGCTATTTTTATCCCCTCACTAGGCCCAAGTTCTGATTGAAAAGAATCCAGATAATCTCTAGGATTTTTAGTAGCTGATTCCCTAACACATTCTCAACAAATTCATAAGAGAAAAGTTACAGACTGGGTAAAAATGATAATAAACCACCATTTCAGGAAGGGCTTCTATAAGAAACAGAACATCATTGCCAGTTTCAAAACAGGAGGTATTGCATCTTCCCTCAAAGAAATGCTAATTATCTCCCAGATCCACCATTCACAACCCACAGGAACCAAAAAGAGAATGCACAAGGGTACAGCTAGCAGAATTCAAACTACTGATTCACTTTATTAAGTTCCACAAAAATTAAAAACAAGGAACAACTTGATTAGGAAAATCATGGGAACAGGTTGGGGAACACAAGCAAAAACATTGCATACAGTGGCACAATCATTAGTTTACTCTGTTGCTGAATACTATGCTCATATATTGAAAAGAAGTTGTCATACCCAAAAGATTGGTGTTTATCTTAATGACACAGAGAATAATAACCAGAACTCTCAAATCTACATTGCTCTCATGATGGCTCCATGTTTTTTCTAACACTATCCCTCCTGATCTCAGGTGACAACAACAGATATTCGAGAATGTAATAAGATAAACAGGCCATTGATTGCGAGAGATCTACTGATACATAAAGTATTAGATTCTCTATCTTGCACCAGGCTTAAGTCTAGGAAACCAATTTAGGATAACATACCACAGTCTTATGATTTAGATGAAGAATGGCAATCAAAATGGATGACCCTTAATAACCATTACCAAAAAGATCATGTAGATCAAACAAAAATATTTCCAGGAATGCAGTCGCCTCCCAAAATATGGAACCATCTGAATAGAATCAGGACAGGCCGTACCAGAACTAGGGCAAAGCTCTTTAATGGAGAATGTCCACAATGTGACTGTGGTGCAACAGAACAAACAACAACAAATATAGTTTGAGAATCTCCTAAGGAAATTTCCGGACACTTGGGATGATCTCATCACAGCCACACCAGAAGCAGTTAGAAGGGTAGCTTCCTTAGATATTGAACTATAGCATCTATCCTATTGTAATTCTATGGCATTATATTATGGTGATTTTATCATATTTTACATAATTGAAAATTTTATCTTGTCTATCTTGTCCATATACTTTACATAGATGTATTTGTTGATGCTTTATTTAAACTTATATTTGTGTTTGTACATATAATGTGATTTACTGGTGCTGTATATCAGTGGTTGTATGATCTCTGTAGATGCCATACGCTAAACAAACCATTCAACATTTGATTTTAGGAGTTCAACAGGAATCAGATGTCCTCTGATAGCATTATCATTTTGCAAAGTTTGGAAATCTCTGAAGTGATGACTGGGAGAGGATCAGAAATTACAATTCATGGGTGTGATTTATTCACTTTTATATTAAATAGCTCACAAAAATGCCAGACTTATTTTTCAGGCAGATCAGAAGTCCCTGCCCCAGAACTAGATTTTTGGAATTGAGTTGGCAGTAAGAACCCAGAAGGCAGTAGAGTTTTTCTATCTTGGCCTGCTTTTCTCATTTTTTACTATACCTTATCATTTGTTGTACCAATTTCTTCTCTTTTAGAAGAGTCTTATCTATTTTTTTTTCTGGGGCCAAACCAGCATCCTCAGAGTGAAGGTTGCTGTTAAAGGTGATGAGCCCACACACATTGCTAATTTAGCCTTAGTTACAACACATTATTTATTAAGCCAAAGCTTGAACTTTGGAATGAGTTTTTAACTGGGAGTAATATTAGATTTTAGATGTTTCTGAGTACAATTGGTAATTTGTTGATAAATAGCTAGAGCTTCATAAATATTCTTCATAACCCTCAAAGATAATTTAAAATGGGATCCTTTGGAGATATTTAAAAGCTGTGAGGCTGTTCCCACAGGCTTGCTAATCCACAATTTGGGAATTCGAAGCAGTCAAAGGAGACTAAGCAGTCTCCTACATGCCTTGTTGTCCATTCTGCATACTAAATGTCAGCATCAAAAAGTGGGATATGATCACATTAGAATAGAGAACTATCCTTTCATTGGAACGCAAATTTAAGGATATTACTATGTAATCAATCATACTGGTACCCTCACCTCCCTAAAAAGATAACCCAGAAGCTACAGTTTGCATGACTTGCATATTTATGGGCATGTCTTGTTATGACTGGATGATGTCACTACTATGAGAGTTGTAATGGTTACCAGTTGGCTTCTGGGTATAATTTAAGGTGATACTAGTTATCTTTAAAGTCCAATATGGCATAAGAGCTGTTTAGGGCCCCCTGCTCCTTTGCCCATCCAATAAGATCAGGTTGTGCCTTGAAAGTCCCTATGCCAATAAAGTGTCATCTGGGTTGGTGTTATTTTCTGTTACATTTATCATTTTAATCTTTTCATGATAGTTGTAATATACGCCACTTAGAGTCCATTTATGATTGAAGCAACCTATAAACTTGAGTAAACCAAATAAACAAATAAATGAGAGTTCTGCCTTCTAATCACCAAGAACCAATTCAAAGTAGGTCAAATTTAATAGCCAACTGCAATAATCTCTACCTCCTTTTAAAATTCTGTTGTCCTTAGATTACTAAGATCCAAATTGAGGCAAACTATCATGGTTGACAAAAAAATGATATTTTCATTTATAAAATATAAAATGAATAATAGGACAAAAGAAATATACTGTTTGATATATGTATTTCAGTTTTACTTTCTGACATTAATTAGTAGTAATAATAATTTAAAAACCAAGAAGTTAAAAATAACATTTTATCATACCTGCTGCTGATCCTTTAATGCAGCTTCAGCTCTTTCTTTATGATCATAGAAATCCATAAGCTGATTTTTGTCATTTAGATAGCATATCTGGAGCATCTGATACTCGCGTGCTAAGCGTAGGTTTTCATCCAGTACATCATCCAGAGAAATCTAAGGAGAGTTATTCTAGTTTGCCATTACAAACAATTTTTAAAAGTTACTACATATATATTTATAAGTAAAGTCATATTTTACATGTATTAATTATATATCATGTTTATATTATAAACACAAGAATAATATATACTGCTTCATACCTCTAATCAATAATATGTAAAAGCAACAACAATAACAACCTTGTTGGAAGGTATGAGTAACAGGATACAAAATAATTATTCTACTGAAAAACGGCTGTGAAAAAAACAACTAAACTAGACCCCTCAGAAATGGAGTTTTGTACATGTAATTGGTGCTGATATAGCCTACAATACTCTTCTATCCTTGCTGATTTATGAAATATATGTTTCATAACATTAAGACCCAAGTCATAAGGAATAAAAGCACAACCCAGAGACATTAATTACATTGGTCATAATGTAAAACTAGGTACAGGAATTTATAGCTTAAACTTAACCAAAAATGTCAAAAGCCAACATTTAGACTCCCAAAGAAAATATTTTATTTTATTTTATTTATTTTTATTTAAAATATTTTTATAGATGGGCATTTTAATACCAATTCTGGGCTTCTTACAACCAATTAAAATGCATACAATCATAAAAACAACAGTGATAAAACTGAAAAAGATGCCACAACTGCACTTTCTTGATGCAATGCACATTCTCATGTTGCCCTGACCTCACCTATCCCAGAGACTTGGGGAAGAGTCAGGACTCTTTGGAAGAATAAAATACCCTTCAAGACCCTCTTAGAAAGTGTAATCCTTCAGTTAATCTGGTCATTGTTGCTTGAAGAGATATGTAAACTATGATTATGAAATTGTCTTCAATGTATATTGTATGAAGCTATGAAACCATCAGGAAAATTTTATTTGTAATGTGATCCTGTGAATCAATTGTTTCTTATCACTTAATAGATATAAAGTAACTTCACAGATGATAAACAATTGTTCAATGACCTTTATAATTTTTTTTGTGGGACTGAGGATTTTTTGAGGAGGGATTTATGTTGTCCAAATATTATGCGTGCAAAAAAAATGACACTTCTTGTTTGATATAAAAAACTTTGACAATTATTAAGTGATAGTGGGGAAGTTGCTGAGGAAAAAAAAACCCCTAACTTAAGTACCTCCTTTCTTTTCTGCTATCAGTTTCACTCAGACAAACCATTGTTTCAAAATTAGCCAACAGTGATGAGAGTATTATCCAATGTGTGAAGTAGCAGGTCAATAGCTATTTACCTGAAGGTAGAATCAGTAGTTTTATACTTGATCCAATGAGCTCCCAGCGCTCAGGAACAAGTATGTTCCTTTGAAATCAAGGTGGTTATGCTGAAGGGATATGAGAAAAGAGCTTAGAAGTCTTAATGTGTGGGTAATACCAGTGGAATCTGGGGTAGGTGAGTGGAGAGAGGCAAAGGTAGGTCAGAATGATAAAATATTGTGGCATTGTGACACAATTTCCACCTTTTTTCTGTGTGCTGATGAAATGCCAGTGTATAAGACAGTGATGTCAAATAGAGGGGATTAGACTGATTAGGCCAGGGCTGTCAAACTCCCAGCCCACAAGTCACATGCATCATGATACGTCACGTAATGCCACTGTGATGACCTAAGTTTGACACCCCTGGATTAGGCACTGAGGAACTTTTAAGGATAAGTCAAATGTGTACAAGACAAAGAAACCAAAATGGAATTAGGCTGCTGGTTTTTGATATTAGGCAAGTACCAGAGATGCTTTCAAGCTGATTCTTGAAATAAAGTCAATAGATGAGAAACAGTGTAGATATTTTAGAAAATAAGAGATAGGATTAATGTTGATAGTGGGTTAATGGATAGTCAGGTCAGACTGGAAATAAAAAGCCTATGAGAAAGGTTCATGTCAGCAATAACAGAAAAAGGACCTGATGCCCTATTTCAAAGAGGAACTAATATTAACACTAATATTTATATGTTTCCTTGCAAATGTTAGCAGTGTCCATACCAGGATGGGAGAATTAGAGTGCTTGGCTACAGGTGAGAACACAGGTATAATGGGTATAACAGAAACATGGTGTATCAGAAAGAATAAGTAGAAAACAGTCATTCTTGATAAACTTTATAGGAAGGACATGGAAGGGTATAGTGAGGAAAGTGATTCCCTTTGTATCACATAGGATATAAAATCTAATGTACTAGAAAGTATTGGAACACTGGATTCCTCCACAGAATCACTATGGATGGCAATATCTAATATAAACTAGATTTAAGGATATGCTATTGCCCACCTGATCAAAATGCAGAAGGTGAAAGAAATCATGGAAGCATGCAAAGGATGTAATAATGTAGGACTTCAGCTATACTCATATAGGCTAGGTATATTCAAATTTAGGCTATGACAAAGAAACAAAATCTCTAAATAGTCTAAATGAATATGTTTTAGAACACAAAGAAAGCAATTTTTAATTTAATCCTAAATGGTGACATTGATCTGATATAAGATGCAGGTGTGGAATTAATAAGAATATTTTTTATAATGCTATGACATTTGGCATAAGGAAAAAGAAATTTTGAAAATGAAAAGTTGACAAAGAATCAAAATAAAGGACCAAATCTGTTTATAATATTTATACATATTATAATTATTTATATTTACAATATAATATGGGGAATATTTAAAACTAAAGGACTCAAGCAATTTCTGTATAAGAAGAGGCTAGGAAGATTTGGAACTTTTAGCTGGGAATAAAGATTAATGGGCCATCACAGTATATAAAACAATGTCTGCCACGACCAAAACAGAGGAGCAAAAGTTTTGGTCCCTCTCAAATATCAGGAAAAAGGTCATTCAATGATGGAAGATTTAAATCAACAGAGGAAACATTTATTCATAAAGAACATAATTAACTGTGGAATACATTACAATGAGATGGTTTTAAAATAAATAAATAATGATGCTCTTGTGAGATGGGCATCCATATAAATATGACAGACAGACAGACAGACATAAAATCAATGGAAGACAAGCCTATCAAGGGCTAATATGGAAATGCCATATTAACTTGAGGTTGAGGGTAGCAAAAACAGTGCCATAGAGTATGTCTCCACCTTCTGTTTGCTAGCACCCCAAGGGCATAGATGAGAACTGTGAGAAACAAAATATTGGATTATGGTGACTGTTGTTCTTGTGTTCATGTTCTGGATGACTATTACTTAGATCAGGAAACTACATTTGAATGATACATGCAGCTGCTTTGAGAACAATATTGGTGGTTTAAATCATGAATATTTTTTAAATTACCAGTGTGAACATGTTTGGATTGATGATCATTGAGTTTATAATGGATGTAATTGTGCTATTTTACATAGGTGTGTGATTTATTACCATAAAATGAGTAACATGAAGTGTTTTTTGGGTGCTAGTCTAGTTGTGGGGGCCAGTTAGGGTTAGGGTTAGGGTTAGAATTTTAGGTTTTTGAAAACAGATCATGCTGACAGGTTAACGAAAACAGACCATGCTGACAGGATTCCCGCCAACTGCCCGCCCCAACTAGACTAGCACCGTTTTTTGTTACATGAAGATTATATATGTAAAGTTTGATTTGTTTCATTTAAAGATTAGAACCTGTTGCTTTTGTGAAGAAAACTGTGTTAAAATATGAAATATATATATACTAGCTGATTACCCGGCTTTGCTCGGGTTTTTTTTTTCTTAAGGGAAGTATCTTGTGCCAGCATGCCTTGTTGGTTGTTGATGTTGTGTGTGTGTGTGAGTGTGTGTGTGATGTGTGCTTCTGTGTCTCTGCTAAGTGTGTTAATGTCGTACCTTGTCTGC
>JANHJO010003697.1:95349-106222 GCA_032468235.1 Pseudoxyrhopus heterurus | reverse complement strand
ACTCCCGAAGGACTCTGGGCGGCTCACAACAGTATAATATAAAACAATATAAAAACAATACAAATCTTAAAATGCATCCTTGTAAAATAAATAGGCAACACACTCCATTCAATAAGGTTAACCCTAGCAAAGATAACTCAGCAAATAGTGGCATTTATCCAGAAGAAGTTATGTCAAACCACCTCCATAAACAGTACCAAGAAAATTGTATAGGTTATCAGAGCCGAATTTATCTTTGATTTATCTTTATTGAGTGTATTTTTATTTTTTAATAAAAAATATCAATCTTACTTTTTTTTACTGTAGTCCAATATAACTATGGCTACTGTTCATAATCCCAGGTCAGTTATTCTTTTATAAACGGCTGCATTATTAGCACTCTAGGAATACTTTGATATAAAAAGTAATTCAGTGACAAAGAATCAGACTTTACAGTATATTAATGTCAGCTATATAACACTGGCGCCATTCAGCAGTGCATAATAGGCCTTTGCTATATCATTGCTTCTCAACAGCAAAGCAAATGCAGTCTCTGATCTACTAGAAAATGAACCAAGAATATATAAGAGCTCATAATATCTCATTTCATGCCCTAACTTTAACAGTAAACACTTCATAATGGGCCCCATTACTGACAGTGCTACACTTTCATCTTCCTATTCTGAGGTCTTCCCTTATGCCTCAAATTTAATTTCCAGGTAATTTCCACAGAAATGTTTGTAATCCAGGTTTACCCTGAGATGTAATGTGAGAATGACATATCTGACATTTTGGGAAATGGCAGACGGTTGAAACATGTTTCAAGTTACCTTGAAGAAAGCAGCAAAGGAAAAATGATTAATAACACAGAGAGCATCTGCCACAAAAATTCTGAGCATTACAGGCTCCAAAAATTTCCCTCATACACTGAAACACTTGTGCCCCATATAAACTCCAAAGAGTTGCTTTCCTGCTCATGAACCTACCCAGAGCCTCCCTACGTTCCATAGGGTTGAGAAAGACTTACTTTTAGGCTTGTAATTATATCCAGTTCTGTTCTGCTGCCTCCAAATACTGCCATGTCTACTATCCAGACTTTTTAAATGTTCTTATCAATGGTTAAGTCTGGGTTTTTATGTGGCAGGTGCTTGTCTGTTTCAATTCTAAAGTCACAGAGTACTTTAGCTTCTTCATTTTCTGTCTATTTTGTGGTCCTAACAGTTGTTGCTTGAAGGCAAATGTTATTTCTTGAGATAGTCCAGTTGCTACTTTGTCATGCCATTGGTAGTAATCAGTCTATGTTATCTTCTTGCAACAGCTTAGTTGTCCACTGTTTCTTCAGCTTCTCAGCATTTGCTACCTGTTGCTGTCTTATCAATAATAGCTTTGTATGCATTTGTTCTTAAGGCTTGGTCTTAAAGGTTTCTTCAATGTTCCTGCTGTTAATCATTGCCATAATTCAGAATATAAGACACGTTATGTTCAGATATATACTTCATACATGAACTTTTCTACATATTGAGAAAAATAGTAGCTACTGTGCTTGACACTTTTGCCAGAAGTTTGGCTGCTAGGCTATGCATCTACACACACACACCCATCCAGTAAACTGAATTTTTTTCTCTCCTACTACCAGCAAAGAAATCTAAGCAAAAGGCAAAACAAATTTAATGCCCTCTCCTACACCTATCTTGACTGAGACAGCATTGAAGATGGAATTAGCAAGTTTAAAATCTGATTAGATAATAAAAGCAACTTATAGCCTTATCATTGGGCAGACTGATAGGAGAAGAACGAAATGCATAATCCAGGGCTGGATTGAAAAACATCTCATATCAAAATCAAGCAAAAACCAATTTGGGTAGCCCAAAGTTACAATCAGTAGTCAAAAAGAAAAGCAACTCCAGAGTCAAAGAGTTGAAAATATCAGCAAGCAATAAGAATATGCATTTAGAAAGAGTAGGCAAGCAATCTGAAGTCAAAACTATTTAAGGTTGTGTATATGTGTACATATATGTGTATTTCAATAAGGCGGAATACATTTTTAAAAAGCCAACCTCTCCATCCCTGACATAGTAGAATTGTTATAATTTATACATGAAAAATCACATGTACTAAGAAAATCATTATGTATCACATAAGGACTTTAATTCTTAGTTCCAGAAGCCAGCAATATTGGCAGAGCATGCACAAAATTTACATTTATGAGTTGTGTGGTAAAGACTAACCAAGCATCCATTTTCACTGTGAGCAATGAATTGTTTAGAGCAGGGGATAGAGGTGAGCAGTGACATGTTTTTTTTTCCTGAAAGCTCCCAAAATAGCAAACATTTGGCAGCATTTGGAATGCTGTTACCTGAGCTGAAGCCAGATTGCCTGTCAAAAGACGGAAAGAAATGGAATGGAATTCATGCCATTTTATGATGCTTCATAGAACATTTCCTCTTTATGACATTCACGTGGCCATGAACTGGATCATAAAATGTTGTAAATTGTTAGGAATGAAAGACATCAGGAGGGACTTCAGATACAAAAGATACTTCTATGGCTATGGTTTTAGATCTCAGCAACTTTAAGGTGTGGGCTTAAACTCCCAGAATTCCCTGGCATCTTAAAGTTGCCAAAGTTTGAAAAACACTGTTTTAGGGAATTGGATTGCTACAAAAAGTTAGTGATGATCAATACAACTTATCCAACAAATAATGGAATTGCATGCATAATGAAATTCACTCTTAAATCACGTTAATTCTTAACGCAATATTTAAATGTAGAATTTTGGGTTTAGTCTGCTTTATCTTCAGTATTAAAGCGTAGCAACTTCCATTCTGACTAAGACAGTCTCTGGACTACTGTGGGTTTTGGGAAGGCTTACATCAGATTTACTTTTAAAAACATAAAGGAAATTGTTTCCTCTCTAACTCTAGGGATGAGCACAATATCTCTGACGATTTTCTTCATTGTTCCATAAGCCTTAACCCTGTTCTGTATTCTACTAATCCAGTTTCAGTAGTTGCAGGCACAGTTTGCTGCAATTTTTCAATCATTTGCATCTTCTCTCCTTTCATGTGCATTAATGAACACTAGTATTTTAATTCCTATTGCAGTTCCTGTGAATTGTTCATTCCTCTTAATGTATAATTGTTTGACACAAGAATATTTTGTTTGATAAGTAACTCATGTCCTTATCACTTACAGATGGATTACTATAAGGTAATCTAGATGGAATTGAAGATGATTCAGAAGCTATAACAGGTACAAAATATAGCCCCAAAATACAGATTGAATGGCAAGACTGCCTACCACAGATGAAATCTACACTCCCTAACGTAAGCAAGGTGAGAAGGGATTATGTGGGTACTACCCCCAAGATATTAAAAGACCATGGATCTGCGAACAAGCTTTCTTCTTTTTTGGAAAAAAATGGTTTTATTTTTGAAATTTTGAAAATGAGTTTTCAAAATTTTCAAAAAAAAAAGAGAGAATTATAGAAGTCGTAGTAATTACTGAACTATTAGGGTGGAATGATTGAGGGTGTTATTGTGTCTGTCTGGACTGATTTAGAAAGGATTTATGTTTCTGATTTATATTGTGTTTTCATTATGCTGTGTAATACCTAGAGTCATTCAGTGAGGTGGCTTACCAAACTGCAAATAAAAACACTCATACAATATATGAACCCAAATGCTAAAAGTAACACAGCTATTAATAAACAATCAAACGTAGTCTTGAGAAAAAGTCTAGAGAAAAAACCTGGTTTTCCAGAGTCTAAAAGAAGGCCTGGAAGACCAAAACACAGCCAGGGTGGAGGCCAAATATATTGGAAAGGAGATGGTATACCAGAGGGCAAAGTGCTGTGAAAGAAAAGGCATGCTTCCTGGGTCCCATCAGGGGGCATTGTTTAATGGGTTGGATTTGAGTTATCCCTCCTCTGCCAATTGTACAGGCTGGACAGAAACCACAGAACACAGATGGTCCAATGCCATGAAGTGTTTTATAGTAATAAGCAGCATCTTGAATTGCACCCAGAAGCTATTGGTAATCAGTGCTGCTTACAGAGCAAATCTGTCACATGGGTCTGACAAGATATGCCCATAATTGTCCATACCACCGCATTTTAGATTAGCTATAGCTTCTAAGTAGGTTTCAAGGGCAGCCCCATATAGACCACATTGCAGAACTCCATTGGGAGACTGGATGAAAATTCTCCAGTATAATGGAACCCAGCAAAAACAGATATAGAGTCAAAAAAAATTAACCAAATGTGTGAGTTTGTCTGTGGGTGGGTGTGTGTGTTCATACAAACCTGGCATATATTTGCTTTATCTCCATTCAGACTTTAAACTCTTAATCTTCTTCAAAGCAGTGCATGTTGGATTTTCAAGCAACAGGTTGGATAACCAGAGCAGAAGGCATCAGATAAATAAATGAAGGACAAGTGGAGATGTTCGAATTCTGTAGAGACCCTTGGCCTCGGTTTTAAGAAATGAGGGAGTTCACAAGGCAAAAGAAATAAATGAATTTTTAAGTCAATATCCAACTTGCACTTTTTTTAAAGCGCAAGAGAGAAATGGCTTAATTAAGAGACCTAATGGCCTGCTTTGATACATTAGCATTCTATTGCCAACTGCATAGACTTGAGTAACACCGTTAATGATGCATGTCAATCTTGATAGAGTTTGGGTTTCTTACTAATATACCCAAAGTGCTTTTTTAAAAAAAAAAACTTACTGGTAAAGACATGAAAAATAGATCTGTTTCATTTAATTATTTAAAGGCTTCCAGATTTTCTTTTGGAGGAATTATTTCTTACAGAAATGAAGTAAATCACTGAAAAGCGGTAATCTAGAAAATAATATCTAGACAAGAGATTGAAAATCCCTGATTAACTGTTCATTGTGTTTAACTCTAGTTCAAATCAGACACGATTATGAATTGGGACAATATATGAGCTGGCTTATTCTGTGTCCTGGCTTGACTGAGGTTGCCAAATTTTGTGCTTCAATCCGGTGTCCCAGGCACTTTACAAAACACCCCAGATGGAGCGCTGTTCATTGTAAAAAAGAATCATAAGTTTAGCTTCCTTATGTAAAGTAGTGAGCTTGTGAAGGCAGAGAGGAATGAGTTTACTGGCTAAACTGGTATTGTGTCAGGTTTGAACACATGGCTCACCCTCTACCCCCTCTTTGCCTAGAGAAGCAAGAGTTTAGCCATCTATCAAACTACCTATTCCCCTCCCTTCCCGCCTTTATGCAGACAGTGAGTATAGAATGAGTATTGAAATTCCATAGTTCCCAGTTTTGCTTGAGTAAGGCTATTTATCATAATCTTTCTCCTGATAAATGGACCAAAGGTTTTTTTCAAAGCCCAATAAGACTACATATAGCCTTGGCAAAGAAGGAGGAGATAACTTGCAGATTTTGTGCAGCTTTCTAGATCTATTTATGAGCTCTGGTGGTGCAGTGGTTAAAATGCAGTATTGCAGGCTAACTCTGCCCACAGTCTGGAGTTTGATCCTGATGGGCTCAAAATTGACTCAGCCTTCCATCCTTCCGAGGTCTGTAAAATGAGGACCCAGATTGTTGGGGGCAATATGCTGACATTTGTAAACCACTTGGAGAGTGTTATAAAGCACTATGGATCAGCATATAAGTCTAAGTGCTATTGCTATTTATGGGCCCAGACTTTTCCAACAGGTTCTTAACAACAAAATGCAATGATAAATAGACATATAGAAATAAACCATATTTAAACATGATTCAAAAAAGACAACAAAAAGCTAAGAAGGAACAACTTCCAGACAAGCAGGAATTAACTCCAGACAAATAATAAAAAAAGAAAACAATACCCTAATCAAGGTTCTACTCAGGGAGAAAGAACAATCCTATCAAAAGTAGCAGAACAAGCTACTGTATATAAATAGGGAACAATCCCCACACTCACTTGTACTGATGATGTTGTCTAGTTGAGTAATGAAAGATCTGCAAGCAAACAAGTTCAGAAAACACCATAAAAACTATTTGTTGATGAATTAAGCATGTGTTCTATTGCTCAGAGATGGAAAATTGGAATTGCTGAACTGTATCTTAAATTATTACACATAGGACTATTCTTATATAAAGGGTGCACCAATAACTCCACAGTTTAACCCTGAGCTGCATATATTCTCTTCTATTGGAGTGGTGAAAAATTTCTGTCTGCATAGCTTCTCATTTTATTTTAAGAGCTAAAATCAGCACACTAAAAGTTCAGCTAGGCTGAAACCTCTTCCACTTTTGACACTTATTTTGTTTTTACCCTTTCTCCAGATATCAGTCCCTTCAAACACCAAAAAGGCCAGATGTTTTAGGTCTGCTTCCTCTAGTAATATGGCTATATCACAGTAACATCACCCACAATCCCCAGAAGCTATAAAAAATACAAGGAGGCATCTTCTGGCCTCGGAAAGATTGTGATCGCCTTAGGCTTTCCAGCTTTCCAGCTTTATGACTTTTGATTTTTACTTTATGTTAGCCTTACCTTCTGCACAGGGCTAACATTAAGATAAGAGGGAAGGGGAAAATGGGATTCCCTGTCTATATGGAGCTGTTTAGAGGAATGGGAAAACCTTTTTATTTAATGTCTAGCAGGTCCTGTAAGGT
The DNA here is from genome assembly GCA_032468235.1 of Pseudoxyrhopus heterurus. Lineage (NCBI taxonomy): Eukaryota > Metazoa > Chordata > Lepidosauria > Squamata > Pseudoxyrhopus > Pseudoxyrhopus heterurus. The sequence goes on along the minus strand of JANHJO010003697.1, from coordinate 99,605 downwards.
ATGTGCTTTTTCACTCCACTTAGCTAAAATGTCAATTGAAAAATAACAACTGTTGTAAAAACAAATGTTTTTCTAAGAAGCCCTGAAGTATTTCCCCTCAATTCTCTCCTTTTTGAACTGCAATTTATTCCTTCTTTTTTTAAAAAAAGAACCTTATATTAAAAGAGTCGACATCTGGAGAAGGAGTAGAAACGAAGTAAGGGTCAAAACTAGAAGAGGTTTCAGCCAAGCAGAAGCTTAGTGTGCTGATTACTTTTATACACACACACACACATATATATATGTATATATATATTATAATTTAATTTTTTTTAAAAAAATAAAGAATGTATATAACGTATAATGAAAATCTCAAATATTATCAGATATTCAAAAACAAAATTGCAAGACATAATAGTACCAACATCCTTAGAATATTATCAAAGCTGTCTCTCTATTCCTTTCTTCAGGATGCATAAAGCTCTTTAGTTCATTTTGTTATACTTTTTTTTTCTTTTAATCCTCATTTCTTTCCGTTCCATTTAAGAAATTTGAGGATTTTAGCCAGCTGTTTCCAGAAAACAAATGTAATAAATTATGCGGCACTGATCAAATCCATTAGGCACCAGTATTCCCAGCATAATCATGTTTGGTACCCACCAAACATGGAGTTAATAAAACAAGCAGTAAGTGGGAATCAAAAGGCATTCAGAGTCAGTATTGCAATCAACAGCCATTTTGGTTGGACATTCCAAAATAGTGATCCTAACCATTTAGAAGGCACCATAGAAGGCTGACTCCCTATATAAAAAAATTAAGCTCTGATCTTTCAAATATTATTCCTTAGAAAATAAAATCCATTCCGTGGTATTGATTTCTGACAAAATCTTCATAGGATGGTGTTTCATAGCTGATGTTCTATATATATATTTACTCCAAAGTAATTGTCCATGAACTCAGTTGAGTTCCTTCCAAGAGAATCTATTTGCACAGGATAAATTGCCCAAGTCAAACAAGGAAATGGGGATGATTTATTTGCAGAGGATGAAGATAAAAGAATTGACTACTTAAACTTTGAGGCCATCAAAATCCCTACAATCAAAAGTCAGAAAAAGTAGAAATAGGATAGGAATTTTTTTTTTTTTGCATCTACTTAAATTTTTCATAGGCAAGGTCATTTTCCATCCCTACCTGGAGATGCTATCAGTGAAACTAGAAACCTTCATGCAAAGCACATGTTCTGCCAATGAGCAGTAACTCCTGAGGCAAAAACACAGTTATATCCAATTGCTGGTTTTGGTTTTGTTCCATATGGATATGAATAGGATCAGAATGACAGAACCATCAAGCTGGAAAAAATCAAGCAGGCGACCACCTGTTTGGTGTAGCAATCCAAATTAATTAATTTCCACCAAAGGTCAATCAGCCTCTGATGGAACATATACAGCAAAGGTGAGACTATTACATTGACTTCGAACTAATCTTACCATTAGGACATGTTTGCCAACATTCAAATTTGGATCTGTCTTCTTATAACTTAAAGCCACCTAAAGTCATGCAGATGACATGGGTAGTATAGAAAGTTAATAAATAAATAAAATTGTTTTCTATGATGTATACTCTAAGTCAGGGGTTTCAAACTTATGTCATCACAGCAGCATCACGTGATGTATCAGGACTTTTTCCCCCTTCGCTAAACCAGGCATGGACGTGGCCAGCGCATGATGCATCCAGCCCACAGGCCAGGAGTCTAACAGCCCTGCTCTAAGTCATTAGGGGTGGCACAATGGCTCAGTAATTAAGATGCTGGGCTTGTTGGCTGGAAAGCCAACAATCCCAGTTTGAGATCCAAGTGTCACACAATGGGGTGAGTTCCTGTTGCTGTCCTAGCTCCTACCAACCTAGCAGTTCGAAAGCATGCAACTGTGAGTAGATAAATAGGTACCACTTCAGTGGAAAAGTAACAGCATTCCATGTCATCATGCTGTTGACAACAGAAATATCTTTGGATAGTGCTGGATTAATGGCTCTTGAAACAGAGATGACCATCACCTCCTATAATTGGCAATGGCTAGTAGAGTAAAATCCACAAGGATTCCTTATATTCTAGATCATGTCCTTCTTCTAGGAGATACTTATTCAGACAAATTTTCACATATGCGTAGTGGGTCCCCTCAATTTTTTCTTATGGAACTCCATTTCCAACGTCTGGCAGCTACTACTCATTGTCTTTCTTTGTATGTGTATTATTTGCCTTCAACCTTCTCAGAATATAATATCCAGATATGGACTGAGGGTGCAGTTTGCAGAACTGAGTGGAATAATTACTTTTCATGATTTGAAAACTGTACAGTATTTCTGTTGATGCAGCCTTTATACTTCTTACAGGCTAAAATTTGCTTGCCTTATTTTTGTTTTGTTTTTTGCAATTGTTTCACACCGCTGATTCATATTCGGTTTCTCATTAGCTACAATTTCAAGGTCATTTTCACAAGTACCACCTAGTACCTATATATTTGATTTTTTTTTCCTAAATGAAAAATTTTGAACTTGGGTGTGCTGAATTTATTCTGTTTATTAGCTATCCCATTTTTAAAAAGACTTCTTTTTATCCTGCCTTTAATATTTTTACAAATAATTCAAGGTGGAGAGCATTCCAAATTTTTCTTCCTATCTTCCCCATAACAAGATACCCTAGAGTTGCCTTCAAAGGAGATGGACAGGATATAAGTTTAATAAACAAACTAATAACAACCCTGTGAGGTGAGGTAATCTGAGGAAGAGTGATTGGCTCAAAACCACTCAGCCTAAGGTAGGATTAGAACTCACAGTTTCCATTTTAAAATTGCCAAGGTTGAGAAACACTGCTCTAAAAAGTGGGCTATGGTCTGCTTTAGCTCACAATTTCCAATAAATAAAATTTGTTAATATGTGACTGCAAGCTGACATTTTTACATCATCATGTAACACCTTTTCCAGTTTGTACTGCCTGAAGATAGGGCCAGGATCCTTGAAGAAGAACCACCTACCATGCATGTGCCTGATTCTTGCTTTCTTGGTATTCCATTTTTAGAACTCCTTCTCATCTTCCCCAAAATCACATAATGAATAGTCTTCACTAGCCATTTTTTAGGAACATGTCCCGATTAGATCTCTTTCATCTTATCTCCAGTTCACTCCTGAGGCACCTGTGAGGCACCTCTGAAATATTGTTAAAGAGTTGTTTGCCATCTTCTCCCAATACAAGTCTACCCATGTAAACAACCTACAGTGCCTCACCAACTAGTCTGGGAGCGACAGGGTTAGGGATCTTCTCAGTTCTTACTGGCCACCTAAATCTGCTGTGGGAACATCTGGTTTCTGGGCCTTGCCCTCTGTGGCTATTTTGTTTTTGCTGCAAGATAGATTTGTCTATGGAGATTCTCAGTCATCCAGGTCATGGCTGTCCCAAAGGTGCTTCTTCATCCAAGAAACTTCTTCAACTCTGACTGGATGGTTCTTCAGCTCCGAAGAAGCTTCTTGGATGAGAATTGAAATGTCTTCAAAGAAAAACAAAGAAAGTCCACTTGCCTCTTGAAAAAGCACCTTTATTGCAAGATAGAGCAGCATCTGTGTTGCTATTTCTCTGACGAAATATTGGTCTCCTACAAGAAGGAGCTTTAGAACAGAAGTTCAGTCTATGGTAAGCTCCCCTTCCCCCAGCTGACAGATCATTGTGGGAGAACGGAAGCTAGATAATTTTCATGCTGCTCTTAATTGCCAGTCTCACTCAATGATCTTTACCTTGTCATAGCAAATACAAGCCAATCAGTCCATAATCATCTGCACAGCTTGATACTGTTCGACAATGCAAAGTGGAACTGAATAATAAATAATAGTATATATATATATATATATATATGTTCTTCCCTTAAAAGGCCCTCCCCGAATTAAATAAGCCGTAGAAAAATCATGAGCATATGCACTGTGCCTCCCATTTAAATGGTATGAATAAATGATGAAAAAAGAAATTTTGTGAAAATAAAAGACTGTTTCTTTCCATGACTCTAATGTCCCACCCCCTTCCAAAAAACGTTGTTGCTGCTATTGGTGTTGTGTCAATGGAACTAGCCATGTCGTAGGACAGTGGTGTCGAACCTTTTTCGGTTCGTGTGCCAAAATTGCATGCATGCCCCCCACCCACAATGCAATGCGCCCCTCCCCTCTGTGCATGCGTGCGCGCCCCCGGGTTTTTAGCTGAAAAATGAGGGAAAAACAGCTGTTTTTCACATTTTTTT
>JANHJO010003697.1:65633-81343 GCA_032468235.1 Pseudoxyrhopus heterurus | reverse complement strand
AATGCAAGTAGAAAAATAGGGACCACCTTTGGTGGGAAGGTAACAGCGTTCCGTGTGCCTTCAGCATTTAGTCATGTGCCACATGACCACGGAGATGTCTTTGGACAGCGCTGGATCTTCGGTTTTGAAATGGAGATGAGCATCACCCCCTAGAGTCGAGAATGATTAGCATGTATGTGCGAGGGAACCTTTACCTTTAAGATTCATATATAGGGCTCTGTCTCTGACAGCTAGAAAGCCCTTTTTATATTACTTTTAAATAATAAGGTGTACCTTTGAAAAATAATATGTACTAACATTTATGATCCTGATAATAAGGCTGCCTATTAATTTCCCCCAAAAAGGTAACACAGAGATCCATACACACAATCTTGTAACTTTCTAAATTTTTATAGAATGTGACATTCTGTAGGTCAATGTCAAGTTAAACCAGATCCTTTATATCTGGTTCAATAAAAGTTTCATCTCAATAAAGTCACTTCCAGATGACCATTCAAATTGATAACTTTTTTGAAACTATTTCATATTATGCTGATTTTTATTTCCTGATTTCTATTTGTCTCACTTGCAGTGTCATTGAGACCACTTAAGGTCCTGCAAGAGAAATGCTAGCTTGAAGTATTTGAAGAACTCTTTCAGTAGCTCAGACAAGAGGAAGAGGGATGAAACTGGCAAATGTTTTATCAGTTTTGCCTTATCTTGCTCGTTGGATGAGCCATTCTACTTAGTGTCAAATTTCTGGGTTCTTGTCTTTTCTTTTCTTTGCAGTTTTTGTTGATGCAGAACCATAACAAGGCAATGATGTTTTCTTCTTCTTCTGGCATTTCATGTTAGCAGAAAACAATCTCTTTGCCCCTGAGATTTTGTATAGGGAAATCAGCAGTGAGCAATTCCTGAAGTCTGTAAATAGCAATAGCAATAGCACTTAGACTTATATATAGCTTCACAGTGCTTTACAGTCCTCTCTAAGCGGTTTACAGAGTCAGCATATTACCCCCAACAATCTGGGTTCTTATTTTACTGACCTTGGAAGGCTAGAAGGCTGAGTCAACCTTGAACCTGGTGAGATTTGAACTGCCAAATTGCAGGCAGCCAGCAGTCAGCAGAAGTAGCCTGCAGTACTGCTCTCTAACCACTGCACTACCATGGCTCAATTTAATCTTTAATCTTGTCCCCTCCCTAGGGATTCTTCTCCAAAAGATGGGTAGGGGAAGGAATCAGGAACTAGATGATTGGAGAAGGAAGTAGGCTGATCCCAATTGTAAATAATGTTTCTTAGTTCCCAACAGATGGCTGGTCAGGCAGGCAGCAGAGAAAGATGACCACAGCACTAAACCTCTTCCAGGTTCTGTAGGGATTGCTAATATGTGATCTAAACAACCAATAAAATACGACTTTTGAAACTAACTTTTGAAATTGGCACAGGAGGATTTTTTTATGACCAAGGAAGAACACTAGATATCTTGAATCCTAGATTTTGTGTCAAACTAATATTATATTTGTGCATAAAATTACAAGATTATATATAAAAAGACATATAGGCAGAGAAAGTTGATGGTTAAGGTATCAGACTAGAAACTGGGAGACCTTGGGTCAGTCATTCCCTCTTCAACCCTAGGAAGAAGGCAATGGCAAACCACTTCTGAAAAACCTTACCAAGAAAACTTCAGGGACTTGTGCAGGCACTCTCCAAGAATTGGACATAATGGTACAAGAAGAAAAAAATATATATTTTTGGATAATTATGAAAAAGTAGATGTTCTAGGAAGGGACAATGTCCCATGTCCCCCCCCCCAGGAAGGGGCAAGCAAAATTATTAACAAAGGATTGAGGAACACTAATAATAAATCTCTAGCTTCTGCAACTTCTAGCAAGAGTGCAATCAAACATTCACAGAGTAGTTAAGATACAAGTGATGGATCCCGTTTGAATATTACTCCAACTAACCTGGAGTGCTATTTTATTATGTGCTGTTGGGTTGGTGTTGGTGACAATCTACAGATAGCTTGTCTTCATGACATTCTATCCGCAACCTGGTTCTTCAGATGTTCCAGCAGCATACATATCACCACTATAATTGAAAACATCCACCTTGCTCCTGGCTGCCTCCTCTTCTCTTTCCTTCTGCCTTTCCTAGTATGATACACTTCTCCAGAGAGACAGGTCTTTGTATCATTTGTTTTCTGCCTCGAGTGATAATTCTGGCTCCATGTTTTTGTTTTCTTTGCTTTCCATGGCAGTCTTGGGATTCTCTTCCAACATCAAACTTCAAAAACATCAATACTTTTTCTACTCTGCTTCTGTAAGTCCAACTTTTGCTTCCATAGTACACACACACACACACACACTAAAAAAAACCCTGTTGTTTGCATGATTCTGATCTTTGTAGATATAGACAACTCCTTGCAACCTAATGCATTTTCATTGCTCTTCTACCAAGTGTTAGTCTGCAGAGTATTTCTGAGTTCTGATTGCTGCTTCTTTTACTTTGGACAGGGCTGCCATATTGACTGCAAAAATCTTGAATTCAATTGATTGGTATCCGTGTTTCAGAAATATACACAGAGAAACACAGCACTCCAAGCCTTCAGAATTTCTGGAAGAGGATTGAAAACTCTTGAAGCAAATATCATTTGAGCAAGACAAGCTGACAAAACTTTCAAAGCTTAAAACAAGGGAAGAAGGATTGTAGTTACTCATTCTTCTATGTGCATGTACAGACACACATACACACACACACAAAATAAGTCTTTGGTCTCTTTAGCAATAGCTCCAAACAAAGCAGTCTCCATTTCCCAGCTGTAATCTTGTATTGTGAGGTGACATGATCACCTTTCATCAGCCACATCCCCTCCTGATCTGTGATGTCATGTAGAACAATGTGACTGATACAACCTGACATACCATGTCACAATGCCAGGCTTGCCAGCTGGGAAGCTGACAAAAACAAAGCAAGCTAAAGATAGAGGGGTTGGGGGCGGATCTATTCTTTCCTCCAGAGCTTCACTGTTCGAAAACAAAAAAATAACGAACGAGCAAATGTTGGAACGCTCTTAATCCTCTCCTCCCCAAAGAAAATTTCAGAGTAAAACAATGTGCTGGATGCAAAGGTCCTTCAAGTGATTGAATGTACTTTCATGTAATTACTCATTTTCTCAGATTTCTCTGTACCGAGACAACGGAATGAGCAAAACATCTTTTAGTTCCACCTTGCCCTACTTATTTCCAAAATAAAGAAATGGGTGCAACAGGTCAGACTCAGAAGAGAACATGACACTGGATTTAAATGTTCCATTAGTGATAGGGTATCTCATACGCAAAGGAATTCATATTGCTCTTACAGAATTACTGACCCTGGTAATTTTCATCTTTAGCAGGTCAAAGCATCAAAATATGACTTCACCAGTTTCACTGAAAACTATTCTATCCCCCAAAAGCAGATTTATTCCCAAGAAATGCAAATAAAACTTCAGAATAGTTATAAGAGGAGTTGTCAACTTGTTTTTCCCCTCATGGTCTTGTTTTCCACTCTTTATATACACTAACAGATGACAATCCTTGCCTTTATGCTATGAGACTCTTTACTCACTAAAAGCACAAGATCCCATCACCCATAATTTTTTTCTTAGCCTTCTGGCAACTTATTGTAACATGAAAAGATAGAGCTGAAGTTCTCAATGCATATTCATAGCTACTTGGATGGGAGAACACATTACACTCCAGTCTGAAAGCGCAATTTCTGGGTAAAACACCCAGAAATTGCCAAAGACACTGGGTAAAAGACACTGGGTAAAAACCATTGAGTTGAGCAATAGTTGCTTCATAGCTGAAGCCAACAGATGTAGGTATTATATCCAGAGATAGTCTGCCTAAATAAGTCTCGGTGTATAACATGCAGATTTCAGGCAGCTCCTTTTTATGTAATTCAGAAAAAAAATAACTTGTCTCTATTGCTACTTGACCCTTGATTTTTCTCTCAACCAATGCTGGAAAAAGAGAACGGGAAAGAGTAAGATCATCCTCGTTATGTTTTATTTATGCTGGACTTAATTGTAGCATTTATTAAACTTTAGTTTTTTGAAATAAATGTCCTCAAATTATCTACACAATCCGGCTTTGACTAGCAAAGCAGGCATCATCTACTGTACCAGAGAATATTGTCTTTAAAAAAAATCCTTATGGATAGACTTATGTGGATAGATTCAACAGCAAGCAGAGGTTGCCCAAGTCACCTCTCATCCAGAGACTTTTATGAGGGCTGAAAACAGTGGTGGAATTCAGCTGGTTCGCACCAATTCGCAGGAACCAGTTGTTAAATCACACATACACAGCCCGGCTATCAAAGAGGATCCTGCGCATTGCAATGCAATGGAGAAACGGGCAATGGAGCAGCCGGCATGAGGGAAGGAGGAGAAGCAGGGAGAAGAAAGAGGGAAAGCAGCCATCTCCTTCCCTTGCACCGGCCACTTCATTGCCCATTTATCCATTGCAGTCCAGGATCCACTTTGATAGTGGGGGTGTGGGGGTAGTTTTGCAACTGGTTTGTCTGAACCAATGCGAACCGGCTGAATCCCACCACTGTTTTCACCCCTGGTAAAAGTCTCTGGGTGAGAAGTGACATGGGCAACCTCTGCTTACTGCTGAATCTAATCCATAAGGATTTTTTTAAAGACAATATTTTCTATTATTTACAACCTACCTGCAGCTCTCTAGTACATAACAGGATTGAGTTGCAAATGTAAAAAGAGAAGATCTATTAAAAATAGAAAAGTTAAATGTGTGGACTTTGCCTTGAGCTGTCTTTGGTTCATGGGCAAATGGAAACCGATGACTGACTGCTGAGAGCAACAGACTGTATTCTTTTGATCATGAGATAGACAGAAGCTAATGGCTTTTTTTCAGTTGTAATAGGTTTTGCCATTCCTGTTAATATCAGTCTGTAAAATGATAATGGCCTGTGATTATGAAGGACACTGGCCATACATTAAGACTTAGTTCATTCACAGTGTTTTTGCTCTCTGAAAAGATTTCATGGATTTAAACAGAGATTTGTAGCTGGATATTTGCCTTAAAGAGATCTGGAGCTAAATCAGAATAAGTTATATCCTTCCTGGATTCAACAAAATACATAATACTTACACACAAGTAAATCCAAGGTTTCATTCTCATTAACTGCAATATGTTTAAAACCAAGCATAGATATCAGAAGATAGCAAATGGCCATAGAAGCATCAAAAGGGCTAAATGTGTGTGTGTGTGTGTGTGTGTGTATACACACATAAAGATGGTGCAGAAAGTGGTGAGGATGGCAGAAAAGATCATTGGTAGTTCACTTCCTTCTATCCAGGACAGAGCATATCAGCGATGCTTGAGCAGGGTCCGCAGGATTTTCTGGGATTCTAGACATCCTCTTCACAACCTGTTACCTTCTGGGAGGAGGCTTCGTGGGATCCAAAGCAGAACATCTAGATTCAGTCACAGTTTTGTTCCATATAGCATCAACCTTGTAAACTCTCAAGTTTCCTCTTTCACATATTCTCCATGCCATGGAAATGAGAATGCACTATTGGATATCGGGCATCTCCCTTCTTGACCACATCACAAATGACACCATTCGACAACATTTTGATGTGGCACCAGTTATGGAGAAGATGAGAGAAGGCCGGTTCCGGTGGTATGGACATGTCCTGAGAGCCGCACCTTCCACCGTTGCCAAGACTGCTTACCAACCAGAAGTCAAAACAGAGATGGCAAGACACACATATCAACAAAGGTATGCAAGCCACAGGCCTGCGCCCTGGAAATGCAGATGACCGTGCACAGTGGTGCTCAATGAGCTGAAAAGCAGACCCTGCACTTGCAGGAATATGCTAGGAAGAAGATATGTATGATGTATGTATGTATGTATGTATGTATGTATGTATGTATGTATGTATGTATGTATAGATAGATGGATGGATGGATGTGTGTTTGTATATGTATATATATGTATAGCAAGTGTATACGTGTGTTATGTATGTGTTTGGGAAGATATACACTTTCTCTTGAAAGCAGGCAAGAGAATTTCATTTTTAACGTGGGCCAATATGCTCACACTACAAAAATGACAATAAAGTTATTTTATCTTATCTTAAACCATTCTGTGTTCAAAGTGTCCAGAAAAATGCTTTTGGAGTGAAGTGAATATTGGCCCCACTCTTTCTTAGGACATAGAGAAACAACACAGTCTAGTTCAGATGTATACATATAAATGGCTAGAAAAATGAATCTTGCGAGTTTACCAGACAGATGGCATAAGGAACAAAGCTGTTTCAGAATCTGGTAGTCCTGCTAGAAATACTTTGAAACCTCCTTCCAGAGGGGAGCAACAGAAACAGACCGTGAAGTGGGTGTGTGGGGTCTCTAACAATGCTTTATGCTCTAAGCACATAGCATTTATAAGCAGTATCCTGAATAACAGAAAGCGAGCTTCCTATTATCTTCTCAGCTGTCCTCACCACTCTCTGTATGGTCTTTCTATCTGAAGCACTGCTGCCACCAAACCAAACAGTGATGCAGTTTGTTAAGATGCTTTCAATTGTGCCTCTGTAAAAAGTGACCAGGACAGAAGGAGAAAGATGTGCTCTTCTCATCTGACGCAGGAAATGCAGAGAAAGAGGAATAGTTAGTAAAAATTCTACCTGTTACCCTTTATCCTCCCATGCATTGGCTAGAACAAGAAACCAAAATCCTCTCTGAGCTGGATTGGTGGTGAGATTATTTTGTATTGCTTGATGCCAGATGTTTCTGATGATCACATTTCCATGAAGGGCACATTGCACACATGATCTGAAACAACATCACAGAGTGTGACATCATCTCCCCCCACCTCAATTATTCTGTTTGGTTCTCGCTGTGCAGAAGCCAAGCCTTCAGATATATCTGTTTGTTGATTCTTTGGATAATGGGGAAGCTTGTCGTTTTCCTTCTATTCCATCTGATTCTACTTTTTGATTTTATTTTATTTTTTGTTAAGAATCCACTTTTTCTTGCTTACATATCAAAGAATGCTGAACAATAGCAGACAGATCCATTCATTTTAAGCACCTTATCTGCTAGAGCATATGTTTCTCTTCTTTTAGGTCAAATTAACCATTCCTTACACCCAGCACAAAGACCTAGCATGCCTTGGCAGCAAGTTCAACCTTTCCTGGCCATCGTTTCTGTTTACCACATTAAGCCAATTTAACATGCTTAAACATGCCTTTTGTCAACTGTAGCAGAAGCACAAAGCAGCTGAACTCTAGTTAATAAATCATTTTCTGGAGGCAGAGACTGGTTGCAATGTCTGATGCCAGGGCTCTTTCTGATGGAATTTTAATTTGTGGGGAACTAGAGAGCTGAAAGTTCTAACAACTGCTTTGGGATTTTCTAAGTTACTCGAAATTGAATTAAGATTCCCTTTAGAAAACTGAATGTTTAAATATTAAAAATCTGGTAGAAGAGTTCTGCGACAACAGATTCCACAACCATGGGATTACATGGGATTCTTAACCTACCTCTTACATATCCCACTGAACTAGAGAAAAACAAAATCAACCTTGCATATCATAATGTGCAATGGAACTTCCTTCCAGGAATTTAAGCTCCAATTTCACCATATTCACTACTATTAAAGCTGTTCAGATCATGCCTTTTGTTTTATCGGTCTTCCCTGACATCTGTGGAGCAGACAATTTCCCCAACTTTTCCTTCTTTCTGATCTGCGTAGACTGTTTCTCATAAGAATTGGTAGTAGTAGGCAATATTTTTGCGAGATTTTTTTTAAAAAAGCCTATCAGCCTTAGAGAATGTGGTATTGATATCATGGAAATAGGTGAGCTCACAATTTTGCCTTCTTAAGGGAAGAATTCACACTACAAAAATGTTTGGTTTCAAAACTTGTCAAGCTTCAAACGCCCCATTTCACATTTCAAACAATTGTTTAGGTTTTGAAATGGATTGCTCTGTCTAACCAGAAGTGGTCCCAATCTGCTCCATTTCTTCTGGAAATCTTCTATGCTTGAAATATATTCTCATATAATGAGAATAATCCATATCGCAACCATGCTGCCGTAATTTAACACCTAGAAATGATCACAGCCCAACAAGTTTGCCCATCTTAATTTTAAACCTAACATTTAAAACCTTCTTATAAAATGGTTACTACTATGGGCATGATCAAAAAATAAATTGTCAAATAAAATCATTGACGTGTGCTGGTCATGGCTATGCTACAATACATCCACTAGGTGGGAGCATACAATGTTCCCACCTCCACTACCACAGGAAGAGGAGGGGTTTCTATCTGACTATATAAACCCCCTCACACACCACACACTGGTACTTGAACTTGGGGCAGCTCTTGTACCACAGCTTTTTGGACTATGCTTTAACCAGGAGCAGGCATGCCTGCTGCATGCCTGCATTTATTCCTATATAAAGCACACAGATAGCCATTTAGTTACTTTACTTTACTTTATTAATAAACAGTCTTGATTCAAGCATCTGCCTTCAGCATTTATTTGGGCTAGGAGCGTCCAAACGATCCATCAAGCAACCATCATCCTTCATTTATCAGAACACAACTGTTCAGGCTGACTACCCCCATCAAATTATATTCTCTATACTTCCCTTGTTTTTGTTACTTTGTTTTGTTTTTTTCTGGACAAGTGTGAAGATGATAGAAGCAAGCACTGGACTGCTACTATTTTTCTTTTTCCCCCTTTTTTTGGAATGTTAGCATAGTTTTTCAAAGTTCTGGCGGGGGAATTTCTGAAAACAGGTTTCAAAACTTAAGAACCCATTATGGTTCGTTACATAGTCGCCCAGATGTTTAGACTGGATTTGGAATTTTTGTCCACCTATCGAATCCTTCCCAAGAACTAGGATAGACAGATGTGGATGTTTGATGGTGTTAAAAGTAATGTAGCAGAATGTAAACTGTTCTGCATAAAGTTTCCTTTTGCAATTGACTGATGGTGAGTTTGTCAATGCCCATTGGTGTTCAAGTGGTATTCCAGTAGTTTTGGGATTGCACCCAAGGCGCCTATTGCTGTTGGTACTATCTTTGCTTTCTTTTGCCACAGTCATTCCATTTCTATTTGCAGGTATTTTGTTATCTTCTCTAGTTCTTTATCTTCTATTCTGCTGTATCCAGGTATTGCCTCCTCCACTATCCAGACTTTTTTGTCTGTCTTATTGAAATTGTTAAGTCTGGAGTGATATGTACTGGACATATAATAATTTGTCTTGGCATGTTTTAATTCTATTCTTCATTTGGTCTATTTTTGCAGGACAGTTTGGTGTCTCCAGTATTCAGGAAATGTTCATGGTGTACTAGATGCAATACATCTTCTTCATTTTCCTTCAGATATTCTTCCAACGCCCTTTTTTTCTTCAATTGTTTAGTGTATTTGCAACATTCCATGTCCATCTATGGTCTTTAGGAATTAGAGCTGCTGCATGGATGAATGAATTGATTCATTGACATTATTTTTTTTGGTCTTCCTATTCAGAGCTTTCAGTTCTGCTTTAGTCCAGTCCAGTATTCCAGCTGTAAATCTAGTGACTAGAATTGCCCACACGTTAATTGCCTTGATGGTATTTTCTCCACTGATTTTGGACTTTAAGATCTTCTTTACTCTTATTATGTATTCATTTTTAATCTTCCTCTTGATTTCAGTGTGCTCTATGTTTTCATCCTGAAGGATGCCCAGGTACTTGTAGTGATTTTCATTCAGATACTTGATATTATTTCCATAGGGCATCTTGATTCTATCAGTTTTTGCTATTTTTCCCCTATTGATGGTATAAGGGTGGCACACAATTTCCAGTCCAAACTCCGTTGCAAAATATTGGCCATATATACAGGCACTGTTGAGCAGCGATTCTATTTCTGGTAGTCTGAAAGTTGAATCATGGCAACTGGGCTTTTCTGATTTATTTGAAATGTTTACTGCTTCAGATTATCCATGTAAAGAAGGTAGGATAGCCTGATAGGTGTTTCTGATGTTTGATAGCCATGACCTATCTTCAACATTGTTGACAGAGGAGTTGATACAATGATAAACAATGGTGGTGATAGTAAGTCTATTTAAAAGATTCCTCTCTTGATAGTAACCTCTCCCAGTCTATCATCATTGACCAGGAACTTTGTTTTCCACTGTGCCACTGATCTTTGCACAAAGCTTCTGATATTTTTACTAACTCCTGTTATTTCTAGACATTGGCTTACCCCATTATGTAGTAGGGAGTCTACTACCTTCTTGTAACCAATTCAAGCTACATTCATATTCAGGCCGAGGCTTTCTTAGCCCCACTTGAGGAGCCAAACACAGTTCTTGGACACACAGAGTTAAAGTTAGGATTTGTTGCAACAAGTTCCAACAGCAAAGTGAAGCAGGCAATAGCTGGAAAAAAGGCAAAAGCAGGAAAACAGGAATTACTTACAGATATGAGCTTAGCTGGACAAAGGCAAATTCCCAAGGTCAAGCCAAAGATATACAATGCTAAGTCAAGGGAGAGACAATGTCTTAGTCAGTTCACAAGCTGGGACAGCTCTTACCTTCCTCGCAGCACATAAGCCCCAAATAAAGGTAGGTCCACACTGGGGGATTAGTATTACTATCCTTTAAAAATGGAAATCAGATTAAAGTCATATAAAGCAGGAATCTGGAAAGATTCACCAGTTATATTCATAAGCATCTGATTACAACCCTTTGTTTACAGTAATTACGGATCTTACATTTGCTATTTCTATTTATCTAAACTGATTCCAGATGCAAATGTGTTGCATATGTTGGATGAAAGAAATATGAATTTTGCACACTAAAAATGCTATTAAAATATTAACAACCTTTGTATTATAATCATTATGCTAATGAACATAATTGTTCAGTAATGCTATTTTAATTATAGCATTATTACATTAAAATAATTATCTTTAAAGTTATTTTTTACAGCTCTGCTAAACTGTAGTTTGTTTTGACAGTTGGATTTATTAATATTAATTCCACTCTGCAAGCCTTCACAAAATAGATTTTATGGTGTTTTTCTCAGTCAGAAAGAATGATAACTTTGCATTTCTCCTGCTTTCTGGAACTGAAACAACAAGGTGAGGGGGAAAATACCCTAGTCCTAAGAAAGCAGTTTGTTGTAGATAAATATCTAGGACCAGAGGTTTGATGAAAAGGGTCAAGTGGGCTACAACAAGCATCAAAAATCCTGGTGGAGCTTCAGTTGCATCATCATGCACCTCCAACTTGCCTTTTTTTTTGACCATACCAAATTAATAACCCTGTCTAGTCAGAAACAAGCAGGGTTTTATATGTACATGGAGGTATGTGATTGTAAAAACCTAATATAGCACTTAGTTTTAGAGGCAACAACAGCCCAAAAGAATTTTAGAATGTTTATAATTAATACCGTGTTTCCCCAAAAATAAGACTGGTTCCTATTTTCCTTTGGGCCCCAAAATAAGCACAAAATAAGACCTAGTGCTATTTTCAGGGGGTGTCTTATTTTTTTTTCCATGTATGGGAGGCCCACTTCTGCTTGCTCGTAGCAGGGCAGAAGGCCACATGGTGCTATTGCTGAGAGGCAGGGTGTATAGCTGCCCCATGTGCCCCACACAGGTTTACCTCAGGGCCCCCACAGCCAGGCCACCCATGCCCCAACACCTGTCTCATAGTGGCAGCTCCAGAAGCCCTGTCCAGCAGGATCCCATGTAGGTGCCAGCCCATTTCGGCTTGCTTGTAGCTGCAACAGAGCAGGAGGCTAACTGATGCATCAGTGCCATCAGTATGGGGCGCATGGGGCAACTCCACCCCCACCTCGCCTCATGGCTGTGGCACCGCAAGCAACCAGAAGGAATGGGCAGGGGCCAGCTGCGCAGGCTCTTAAGCAAGGATTATTGTGGGGGTAGGGCTTATATTGGGTGCACATGCTAGGTCTTATTTTCGGGATAGGTCTTATTTTGGGGAAATAGGGTAACAGTGTTCTCTCAGACACTAGGGGAGGAGATGCCTTTCACTCTGACTTCTTCAAGCCTAGAGCTTCTTAGTGGGTTGAGGAGATTTTAGAGATGGTTGCAAATAGCAAAGGGCTTAATTCTAATATTAATTCTAATTTTAATCATCTTTTTAAAAAGCTAAGGCCAGTGTTTATGGCATATTTAAGAGTTAAAATTAAACTTCTAGCAGAATTGATATAAGAGAAAGGATGACTATCTCAAAGTGTAAATATGGCCACTTACTACCAAAAAAGTCAGTTACTTTTTCTGATCTTTGAAATCTTTTATTAATTTATCAGAATATAAAATACAAAGAAAAAGAAAAATAGTGGGAAACTAGAGGAGGTTACCTTGATTTGTTTAATGAATATATTATCCACTTAGTAAAATTTGATCAGCTGCCTATAATTTGCAGAATATTTTATAGTTTTTAAAAATAGAACCAAAGAGTTATCTCCCTTATGATTGATCTTATACAGTATACAGTAGTTAATCATCATACCATGTCATACTGACATGCTCAATATGTTAGAAATTCTCCAGCCATATTCTCTCTCTGCTTCATTCATTCATTCATCTATTCAATAGATTTCTGATTTCTCTTCCAAAGTAGCGTACATAGAATTCTCGTTTCCCACCATTGGGGAAAACTGAGAGAAAAGTTAGACTGAGAGAGAATAATTGTCTCAAAGTCACCAGTCACTTTTTATTACTGGGAATGGACTTAAATCCTTATTGTACTCAACACATAAATTACCTGGAAAATTACTTTCTCTTTAAAGTGATTTCTGAGCCAAGTCTGTAAAATTTCAAGAAATTCCAAACTAATGGTACCACTGTTCTATGCATTCCTTGTAGAAATCATGGTTCACAGGTCCTTGTAAAATTGGAACATCCTTTTGGTTTCTCTTTTTATGTAAGAAAGAAGTTCCAATATACTTCCATAAGTCTCAAAATCTACTTTGATATAGATTCAACTGCAAAACTAGTCCTGTACTGAAATTCTTTATGTAATGTATAAGTACATCCTACATTGAGTGGTCTAGTTAATGGATAGTTCACCTCTGCCTTTTTTTTCTCTATTGAAAGTGGATCATATAGAAAAGAGAGAAAATCTAAGCATCATATTTTATCAACCCTTACCATATCCAGGAGAAGACCATTAGTCACTGTGGTCATAGCTGCTTTAGCTTTTCCAAGGCATGTATTATAAATAGTCATAGATGCTGCTGGGTTGAGTATCTATCATCTTTCCTACAGAATGTATTGCTTTAGTTTGAAAAGAGGCATGCTTCAACCAGAGCGCCTCTCAGTGTGACTAATAGGGAACATTTTGACATCTCACATATCTCTCTAGAGTTTCATCACACCTGTTGGTATTGATACACTGAAATATAGTGTCTACAACTGTCAGGCCACTGCCACATCAATGAATAGCATGTCAACATGTCCTCAGACAGGAGGAGGTGAAACACCATAATAATCACAATGGCAATTTCCTAGCAAGTTATCTCTAAGTAGTCTTCATTGGTGCCAAGATGACACAGAGAAGTAAAAATTATTCATTTCCTGCCATGGGGCAGCAGGCTGCCGCCATTATCAAATCTACTCACCTTTAACATGTGCACTGATCTTCCCCAATTGAAAGACCAGGAAACCAAATAAATGGGAAGAAGACAAAGTCATTACGTTGCAGATCCCCATGTCTTGCAGTTCTGCCTTAATTGTGGCTAGATAAAATATCCCAATAAAAAAAAGTCTGCTTTACTCAATCTACAATCGAATAAAGAATGCACATGCATGATTTAAGTATCACAAGCTTTACAAGCTTTGGCTGGCGATACTCTCGGAGGGGTTAAGTTAATGCAAGTAATGTTAGAAATTCTCCAGCTATATTCTCTCAGTGTGTTAGAAAGTCACGTTTTTCAGCAGACGGATTGGCAGCAAGGTTGCTAGTTGATAGTATGAAGTTGGGAAAAGAAAAAAGTTATAAATTAATACAGTTATTGCACTACACCAGTTTGGTGTAGTGCTTAAGATGCTGGCCTACAAACCAGAAATTCAAATCTAACACAAAAATAGTTTGTCGCAAAAGCGACTGCCTGTGGAGGCTCCTGGATTGGGGCTGAAAGACAAAAGTGGAAGAAAGTGTGCTCCGTCCCATAATTGGGTAGGTCAAGTTGCTCTGATAGACCAGTCTCACTGGAAAAAACGCTTAATCTCTCCCCTGGTATAGCTGACAAAGAGAAGAGAGCCCATAGCTTAGAGGTTAATACATCTACCTAATATGTAAGTAGCCCAGGTTCGAATCCCAGAAGGGTCTGGCTAG
The DNA here is from genome assembly GCA_032468235.1 of Pseudoxyrhopus heterurus. Taxonomy (NCBI): domain Eukaryota; kingdom Metazoa; phylum Chordata; class Lepidosauria; order Squamata; genus Pseudoxyrhopus; species Pseudoxyrhopus heterurus. The sequence goes on along the minus strand of JANHJO010003697.1, from coordinate 66,983 downwards.
CTGATGAGAGCCAACTAGCTTGAAATAGATCTATACTAGTCCCCCTTTATTTCTTTGTCGGTAAAACATAAATTTAACACAGGATGAGTTCTAGTCCAGCCTTAGGTATGAACATCAGCTGGTAACTTTGAGCCACTCACTCTCTGTCAGCCCAATCCACCGCACAGGACTGTTGTTGAGAAAATAGGAAGAAGAAGAAATTCAGGTAGTCCTCAATTTACAACAGTTCATTTAGTGACCGTTTGAAGTTACAACGACACTGAAAAAAGTGACTTATGACCATTTTTCACACATACAACCGTTGCAACAACCCCAATGGCCACGTGATCAATATTCAGACGCTTGACAACTGACTAATATTTATGAGGGTTGTGGTGTCACAGGGTCCTGCGGTCACCTTTTGCCACCTTCTGACAAGCAAAGTCAGTGGAGAATTCAGATTCACTAACAACCATGTGACTAACTTAACCACTGCAGTGATTCACTTAGCAACTCTAGCAAGAAAGTTTGTAAAATGGGGCAAAATTCACTTAACAAACATCTCACTTGCCAACATAAATTTTGGGCTCAATTGAGGTATTAAATCGAGGGCTGTCTGTATTAAGTACAGTATGTTCATCACCATGAGGTAATTTATAAAAATAATAAAGGTGGGATAAAAAAATAAAAAATAAGAACTGTAAGGAATAAAAGTGAAATAGTAATAAGCAATCATACTTATTGTGTTGGACTCATTAGTCAGGGATTTTAATTGTATTCATTTAGAAGCAGATACTACACAAAGGGTTTTTTTTTAAAGTAACTTTTTATTAAAAATGAGAGGAATAAATGGTAAATGTATTTTCTACCTAAAACTTTTTTCTTTTCTTTTCTTCTGAGCAGTTTCTTCTCTCTTTTTTTTAAAAAAAAGTCTTTGTTTCTTCAGGTAACATTCCTGAAGGTATTTTTATTCTGTATTCCCAATCCCACTGAATGCATTTTACTTTAAATAAATGAAGGACAGATTGGTTTCAATGGCCTGGTTTTCTAGTTTTATTTTCAGAATGTGGATTTTTGCACTTTGGCAGGTGGTTGTCTAATCTTCATGAGACTGGCGAAACTATTTTCTGTTTCCAGATTTGGGATACTAGATAGGATCTCTTCATACTGGGGAGGGAGAAAGAAGGCACCATCAAGTTCTCTTTCAACCATGCATCCATTTGGCACCACCTTTTCATCGTAAATAGCACGTATATTTTCAAAGGAATTGAATTTCCATATCCTCCATCAATTTCTGCTCTCTGGACCCTTGCTGTAAATTGATCCTGTCTACACCTGCCTGGTATGTGAACCATGACGCATCTCTTAATG
>JANHJO010003696.1:126620-137687 GCA_032468235.1 Pseudoxyrhopus heterurus | reverse complement strand
TCAAGCGTGCTCTGTTCTTTTCTTCTTCTTCTCCACCTGCCCAGTCTTATGTTCCCAGACTGAGTTCGGCTTTGTGGTGGCCATGTAAGACCGCCGCTCAACTTGTCATAGGTATAGGGGGCTTTTCTGGGTCGGGGAGGAGAGAAGCGACTCTCCTTTGCCCTCCCAGCAGACCTCCTTTACTTCACCCCTCCTCCAGAGGGGTACAGGCTCATTTCAGAGTCCTGCGAACAAGTCAGCTTGGTGCAGGGCCGCAGAGATCGCTGTCCACACATCCAACCTCGCTGATGCTCTACCCAGTCTCCACCTCCTCTCAATTCTTATTTAGAAGAAGAGACTTTTTTTTTTTACTTCCATTGTGCCTCACCAGCTTGAAGGCTTCAATTAAAATGTGTATTTCTTTGGCCAAAGTTTCTCATCTCTAGAACATTTCTTTTTATAAAGTTTAAGACTGCCTTGTTTTTTTGTCTCACTGCTACATTTTTGGATTTGATTAAAGGCTACACTCATTGTATTTTCAAGGGTTCTGATCAGTGGAGTGATGTCTTCACGTATAGGCAGTCATATCATCTATAAAGATGACATTATGCACTGGCTACTATGAATTCATACCATGTTGCTTAGGGCACTGTTAAGCATTATGTATTGAATATTGCTTTGCCATAAGAAAAGAACAAGGAAAACTTTGAACATTGACTCAGGCCTCAGTGTGGTATGAAGATACATAGACCATATCTTGCTTATTTATTGGTGCAGCAGGAAGTTGATCATTTGTTTTTATTTATTTAAAATATTTGTATGGTCACCCATCTAAGAGCAACTCACAACGACAAGTGCACCAAATTAGGCAGAAGTGTTAAAAATAGTTTATAAAATTGAAGTTAGCAGGTGGGCCAGAGAAGTACCAAACTAATAAGGATCCAAGAATAGCACTTGGACATTTTTGATGGACGAGTGTTTTAGGAATAGGAAGAAAAAAATAGTCATCAAAAATTCCAAGTTACCCAGGTGGATCAAGAAAAATTGATTAATCAGGAACTAAGTATAATAGGATTCTACCAGAGTCCTGAAAAGGTAGGAAGAGGCAACTCATGGCACACTGAAAATCCAGAGGAACCAACTGAATTCAGGTTCATCTCTCCTATTTTCTTTTCTATTTCCTGTTCTGCTTCTGCAGCCCTCTGTAGTGGACCTGAGCCTATAACAATGGGTGAAGACTTTTATATTCAGAAATATTAAAATAGTTAATGTCTTGTTAAAGCCAACATGGATTTTATCTGTTCCTCTGCAATATTTCACTTTGCTTATTATTCGAAAGTAAAACATTGAAGTTGATTTTGGATTGTTTTGTGTTTTCTTTCTACCAATCACCAAACGTAATGCTTTATTTTATTTTTTTTAAAAAGGGAACACCTCTGAAACAAGCTATTGTAAAATTAAGGAAGTAACAGGAATGTTCTGTACTGGAAAAATTATCACTTAATGACATACTAGCAAGTTCTGGGAGAAAAATCTTAGCTCCCTGGAAGAAGTCTATGCAAGCTCTAAGTCTAAACCTTCCACTTCTGGGGAACGAGTAGTCTCTTATGGCTCTCTCAGTACTTTTTGATGATTCATTTCTATGTATAAAATGTATTGAGTTGAGTTGAGTTGAGTTGAGTTGAGCTGATATAATACGCCCATCCCAGATTTGCAGAATAAAAGTTCTCTAAAGGTACAGTCACATGATGAGCTACCAATCCCAGGGCTGTGACTAAACACAATGCATGTTTGCGAAGTCAACCTTTCTCTGAGAAAATATACATAAGATTAAAATAACTCCTCCCCAGCTCATTGTATCAAATTTCCTCCCCCACCCCCAACTTTCAAGAAGGGGAATTGGTTTTTTTTTTCTTTGTTCATATCTTAAGTATATTTTGTAGTTAATATCCTACAGTTTTATGGCTTTCTCCAACTGCACTGCCATGTTTTTCAGTAACAAACTTCATTGATCCATCACATTTTGAGGATGTATGTATCCTTAGTCTACTGTCTGGAGAAAAATATAACTGCCTAGAAAAAAGCCATTAGAGAGCGACTTGCCCAATCCCTTTTAAGCATTTTTAGTTCAATTAATTGTCTTCTTGGTAATGTCCTTTTAACTCTGAATATCCATTCTCATAATGCTAGCAAGCATGGCTTTGGAAATGATGGAAAGTGAATCTTTGAAAAGCTCCAAATCTTCTTTAATAAGTCAGCTGCTATAAGATTTTCTTTCTGAATGGACCAGAAGACTAAATTCCTACTGATGATCTTGAATATGTGCTCAAATATTGGCAAATAAGTTACTAATACCCCAACTGAATATTAGTAATAATATAATTTATTATAAGAATGAAATTATTCGTTAAGACTGTAAGCTGTCCTTCTGTTGTGGATGCTTTAAATTGAATTCCTGGAAAGAGTAGGATTGGACTCAGAGGCCTAACTGGACCCCACCAATTCAGTCATTCCACAATTTTTTATTTAAGCTATGGTTAAAAAATAAACTTATTTCAAACATGACTGTGATGTGATCATAAGTGAACATGAATATGGATCCCTCTTTCTAATATACCTTTGAATTGATATGAATATAGTTTATGTGTGGAAGTAATATTTCTTTCCAGTTTATGGTATAGTCACAATCTTCTGATTGTATATTTTTTTTCTACAATGTATTTTATAATGTAGAGCCATAGTGGTGCAGTGGTTAGAATGCAATATTACAGGCTAACTCTGCCCACAGCATGGAGTTCTATCCTAACCAGCTCAAGGTTGATTCAGCCTTCCATCTTTCCAAAGTCAGTAAAATGAGGACCCAGATTGTTGTGGGCAATATGCTGACTCTGTAAAAATGCTTAGAGAAGGCTGTAAAGCACTGTGGAGCATTATATAAGTGTAAGTGATATTGCTATTGCTATTTGTAACCAGATATTTTCTGAATCATCTGTGTGTAGCATTATATCTTCCGAATCTCACTAAATATATTGTTCAATACATTCCTTCTCAAATTAATCGTTCTGAAAGGAAAATCATTTGGTCAAGTCTTTTCTTTAGCAAGTTGTGTTTGCTTTTAAAGTTGAGCGGAGAAAGGCAAGTGCAGTGAATTTATAGACCACAGCTTTAACAGAAAATAATTTTGATGATTTCTCCATGGCACTGCAATTATATCCAGTACGCCTGACAATGAAATAAACAAATAGTACAAATGAAGCCATTAATTTCCTCCCCATCTACACAATTCTAATTGGAAGCATTTAATTAGACTTGGCTACAGTTTCTCAAGAAGATTGCACCACACATATTGGAGCTAACATTCAAGCAAAGATGTATTTATCATGGTTTTATTAAGTACAACAAATAGGCATAATACTGCTAGGTAGCTAATGATAAACAATGCTATCACATATAATCTTTTATCTCCAAATTTATGGGAAAATAAATCATTCGCTACTCATTTGCAGCTGTTTTTAATTGTTAAAATTAATACACATCTTTATTTGTGCACCAACTTTTTAATATGTTTTTTTATAACTAGCAATAAATGTTTATAAAACTCCCAGCAGTTTGTGCTAAAGGTGATCTTTCTTGATGATTCTGATAGTTTTCCATTAATAGACAATAGTGTTTTCCATCCTCTGGTTATATTCTGTGACTGCATGAAGATTACAACCCTTTATAGTTTACACTACCAGAGTTTTTCTGTGAAGGAGGGTGATCTCCAAATTTCATTTATAAACAAAAATAAATAATTTGCCAGAATAACTTGGCCTCACCTCTATCAAGGAAAAGCCAGAGATAACCAAATGATGGATGCAATCAGGTGATTGAAACCACACCCCTTTTTATGTATATGCAGTGAGAGCCTTGCAAATTAGGTGTTGGGTTTGGATTACATAATTGCACCCATTATTTTAAAGGTCATGTCCATCACTGGGTTTCTGTCCAGTAGAAAGTGCTGTGGGTCTTGTTACAATCCAAACTGCATACCTGATCAGGAAACTGATATCAGCTGATGAGTCAATAGTGAAATACTAGGCATTGTTAACATGGTGATAATTCTCAAAGTCATTTTTGAAAGTTCTGAGTTTTACTATTGCCTGCTGCTAAACATGTAATAGAGATTATGACAAAAATCAGTAGAAATTCCAAGGAGACATTTATATCTCATCCACATGTCTTGTTTGCCCCAGCATGAAGATAGCCTGCTTACCATTTCTTGAGGACAGGATTGCATAACATGTGCTCAACCTGCCCCAGGACCATTTCAAAAGCAGCTTCCACAGATATTTCCTCTCAGTGTAACAGTAGTTTCAGATGAATTAAAAGATAAGTAGCATGGAAGATGAGAGTTCACAGTGATACTCTGCCTGTTGCATCCACATAATTGTTATTTCAACCTCTAGAACAAATATTCTGCAACTTATCTCCCTCCCCCGCCAAAAAAAAAACAGATTTAAGGTGAATCTAATATCATGTTTCATTTTAAGAGCCATGGTGAGGCAGAATGCAATATTGCAAGCAAATTCTGCTGACTGCCAAATGCAAGCAGTTCGGCAGTTCGAGTCTCATGGGCTCAATATTGACTCAGCCTTCCATCCTTCTGAGGTCAGTAAAATGAGAACCCAGATTGTTGAGGGTAATATACTGACTCTGTAAACTGCTTAGAGAGGGCTGTAAAGCAATGTGAAGCGGTATATAAGTCTACGTGCTATTGCTATTGCTATTTTGATTTCATACCTCACAAGCCTTGACTACGGTAAAATGAAGCAACCCTATCCACTTTCTCCTGTTTCAGACATCAGGGCCTATACTGATTAACTGCTTGGGAAAAGCACCTCAACAGTTAAAAAAAAAATCAAGCTGATATTTTAATATTTATTCCCTCTAAATGGGTGCACTTACATCAACTGCAATTGCCTGTCCCTGTGGGATCCTGTCTCCTATCAGCAATCGCACCAACCAGCAGGTAAATAAACAAAAGACAACATAACATTAAGGAACAGGAAACAGACTCGGCAGCCCCACAGACAATATATGATCAGATCTCCCTCATTAATAATTGCATTTCTGAATGGCACTGCTACTTTATAAGCCTCTTAAGGGAACAAGAGACATAGTATATTCTTCTTCTTTACTTTGGAAAGTTCTCTGTACACTAAATGGTAAAAATACTATCATGTCAACTCAGACAATTACAGAGCTCTAAAGACAGAGAGTGCTAGGATTTGGTTCTCTTTACTTCTACATATTAAATATTTATATATAACCTATAAGGTAACTGCATACAGTACCCATTTTGGTTGTATATAGTTTTATTAATTGTTTCTGTGATATTGGCTTTGTATCACTAAAGTCCCAATCTTATGTATGACTCTTGGACTGAGGTGGCTGGTCCTGCTAATGATGATTAAAAAAAAAACTCACTGTACTTAAATGTATCTGCTTTTGATAGGAATGTTCCTTTTATTATTTGATATTTGCCCATTCTCAAGTTATTGTTTTTGTGTGTGTGTGTGTCTCTGTGTGTGTGAATTCTAATTTCCACCTTCAAGCACAGAGGTCACAAAAAATATAACCCTTTTATACCTTTTGTCTTTAGCCACTGTTGTGATTGCTTTTGGTGGGAATCCCTTGTGGATTCCCACAAGGAACTTACTATCATATGTGGTGGTCATGTCCAGCGGCGAGGAGATATTGGTGTAAAGTTAAGAAATGTTTATGGGAGATGACGGGACAACAGTTAGATTTAAAGCCAGAAATATTCTTATTAAGGATGATTCTGGGGAGGTATAATAAAAGTATGGTATACTTTTTTGTACATATAATTACGGCAGCTAGGATTACATTTGCACAACATTGGAAAACAGATAGGATACCGACAGAAGAAAAATTGATAAATAAAATACTGGAATGTGCCGAAATAGATAGATTAACGATGATGTTAAAAGATAAAGGGGAATCAGATTTTTGTTTAAGTTGGGATTTATGGTATAAGTGGCTAGAAAGAAGAAGCAGAGATTAGAAAATGTAAGAAGAAAGAGAGAATGTAAGAAATGACATGAAGAATTATGTTTTGTATATTGTATAATATATGTATAAGTAGAGATGTGGGAATCCCAAAGGTGCTTTTTCAAGAGGCAACTGGACAAGATGAAGAAGCTTCTTGGATGAGAAGCAAAACATCTTCAAAGAAAAAAAAACCCAGAAAGTCCAGTTGCCTCTTGAAAAAGCACTTTTGGGATAACTATGACCTGGATGACTGAGAATCTCCATAGACTTTTGGTGGGAATAAACAGTGATGAGGAACAGAGGCATTAACACATCTGCTGTGGTCGGGTACATGCGATTTAAAGTCATCCCATGAGAAATTATATTAGAAGGTATGCATGACCGATGATCAGAAGGTTCTACTGAATAGAATTAAACTTCTTGCACATCATTCCTGTTATTTAGCTAAAAAAAATGGATACGAGAAGCTTACAATTAACAAGGAGGAAATTGAATTAGTTTGAGAATTTATCTTCCTTGGATCTAAAATTGTTTATAATGGCAGTTCTACTCCATAAATCAAATGCAGGATAATCTTAGGCCACACTGCAATGGTTAACATGAATGAGAAAAGCAAAGATATTGATATAAATACAAAAAGCAGGCTAGTTAGAGCAATAGTTTTCCTTGTAATGATGCATGGGTGTGAAAGTTGGACACTAAGAATGGCTGATTGAAGAAGAATTGATGCCTTTGAACTGTGGTGCTGGCATAAATTATTATGTATATCATGGACAGCCAAAGTAACTAACAGAGAGGTGTTAAATTGTATAAAACCAGACACATCATTAGAAGCTAAAATCATAAGACTACATCTGATTTACCTTGGCCATGTCATGCGTGCAAAGAACATGCTGACATGATAGCATCAAATCTGATAGAAAGTTGAATATCCAACAATCAAAAGCAGCTGTGCTTGACAGGGTAGCATGGAGAGCACTTGCCTCTAAAGTTGCCAAGAGTCGGACAAACTAAATGGTTAAAACAATAACAATGTAACCCTGCTTTGTTGGGGCCCCATGGGACCCATCACTTTCCTTTTGTGTTATAATTAGACTACTGATGTAGATCAACTCATCCTTGTGATGACATACTGGATTTGTCCATTTCTGGCTGTGGTAGATCACAACTGGTGAAGGTCTACAAAAAGATGAATACAATTTAATACAAAATATAAAGTAATATAAACATATCTCTTTGGTTGTCACCATCAACATCATGACATGTCTTTCCTGACCCAATGTAATTCTGTTGAGTAGAGATGGGTTGCCCTTATCAGTGTCATGCATAATTGCCTCAGCATTGTCAGATTATACTTCAATGCTGTGCTATGCAAACATTTCCATGTGTAAAAAGACTACCATAAAATATTGCCTATTGTCCCGTCTTTATAAGGGCAAACTTTCCCTTGCAGGTTTTCTACTATATCTGCAAGATTAACAACCGTGTCTGCATTACAGTTTAATTTCCCTAAAACTGGTGTTCCAGCTATTCTTACTGTGCTGTACCCAAACATCACTTTTCTGAGCTCAGAGCACCTATGAATGTGCTACTTTTGCTTTTGCTTAAAAACAACAACAAAGTTTTGTTCTTACATTTTTGAAAAAAAACTGAACTCATGAACACTTAAAGCAAATTACCCCATAAGCTAGATATGATCTGAATTTGATGCAGAATATACAGAACCAGTTGCAACAATAGCATGTTGTCACAATGAAGTATTTTGTTTTAGTAGGCTAGATGTCACTTTACTGTACAACTGAGAACATGAGAGCTAATTTGGTGTAGTGGCGAAAATGATGTGAAGATGCTAAAAAACAGGAGACTGTGAGTTCTAGTCCTGCCTTAGCAATATCAATAGCACTTAGACTTATATACTACTTCACAGTGCTTTAGAGCCAAACTCTAAGTGGTTTACAGAGTCAGCATATTGCCCCCAACAATCTGGGTCCCCACCTAGGAAGGATGGAAGGCTGAGTCAACCTTGAGCCTCTTGAGATTCAAACTGCCAAATTGCAGGCAGTTGGCAGTCAGCAGAAATAGCCTGCAATACTGGATTCTGATCACTGTGCCACCGTGGCCCATGAAAGCCGGCTAGATGTCTTGGACCAGTCACTCTCTCTTAGCGCAACTTACCCCATAGGGTTGTTGTGTGGAAATTAGGAGAAGCATGGAGTACTAAGTATATTTGCTGCCTTGAGTTACTTATAAAGTAATAAAAATTAAAATCTAATAAATAAATAAGTAAAATGTGAGATTCTTGGATGCTTTATTTCTTGTTGAATAGTATCATTTGTGGAATTCACAGGCCTAACTTTAGCCTAAGCTCTCACAAAGTTTTTTTTTTCTCTGCAAACATCAGTTGCTTTTACTAGGTAAGGGAGGTATTTTCTATAAATGTTTCCTTCAAACTGCTATCATGTATGCCAAAAACAATTTTGGTCCTCAGTATAAGATCTTTAGAAAGCCCACATTCACAGTGCCGTGCCTTACTTTGAGGTTTTGTTACAAAATCTTCTGTGCTTGCTGCCTCACCATACTACCCATGCCAGAACTGATATATTTCAAACCTAGGATTTTTCTTCTGCTTGCAGTAGTTTTTGAGAGTTGCAATTACTCTGTGAGAGTTTTATTATTGGAGCACATCTTACGAGCTTTATCCTGCATGCAGTGAGGCATGACTTCGACTTAGCAGTCTTCAGATTCTTTCTTTAAAGAAGTGAGATACAGTTTAAGCACCTGCTTCTATCTCCTTCAATTTTCTTCCAAATTGTCTTTAAAGGACAATGGTGGAGGAAGTACAAAATAGTCCAAGAGACACAAGAATTATTGTAGATTCTTACTAAAGAAGCAGGCCAATTCTTAGAACTACAGCGTGGAGTCTTTGATGGTCTCCACAGAACATATACCCAAACTACAGTATTTGTAAGACAGACTGATAATTTATTCCAGTCATTGACCAATATAAAACAAAGCAAAGTTAATCCCCAGCATAAGAATTAGCAATCATTTATAGATGAAAGTTAGAACATAGAATATAGAACACAGGATAACAGGATTGGAAGAGACTATGGAAGTCTTCTAGTCCACCCCACTCAAGCAGGAAACCATATACCATTTCAGACAAATGGTTGTCCAAACTCTTCTTAAAAACCTCCAATGTTGGAGCACCACAGTTTCTGGGGGCAAGTCATTTCACTTATAGAACTGACAATACTGTACAACATGGGCTGTGGTTTTTACGGCACTCATGTCATAATATTGAATTTAATAAGGAGTTTCCTATATGTCCCTTCCAAAACAGTGGTGGGGAGAACATTAAACTGAGCTATGGATAAGACTGTCCTGTATCTGAGGACAGTGATATAATGAAAAAATGAAGCTGTTAGCAGTAAAATTTGATTATTTAAAATTATATTGTGAAGGAAAAAACCAACAATTTATGTTGAGCATTCTATATTTAAGGTCTTTTGTCTTAATATTTATATGATGACATCTGCTCTTTTCACAACAAGAAAACAGAGCAGAAAGTCGAATGAGCAGCCCTCTATATTCATTATGGAAATGCCTACAACCAATATAACTTTTACAAATAATACATAATTTCCTCCAAGTCCTGCCCACCATACACATATGCATATAGAGAACACGCCTCTCTATCACACACATAGACACCTTAAAAGAGAGGCTGGACAAGATTTCTAAGCTACTTGATTAAGAAACACATCACATTTAAATATTTCAGAAAACTGAAATTTGTATACATACGTCTTTTTTAAAAAAAAAAATCCCTCCAACATGCACTCAAGTGCAAGGACAAAAACAAAGCAAAAACAATGTGCTGAAATACAAGACAGGTGAATCAGGATTTCGTTCGTACCTAGCAATTTTTAGAATCACAGTGGTTTATCCTCTTCTGCTGAATATCTGAGAATCACGAAAGATAATAAACTCAGGTGGTTCTGACTGGAAAATCACCCCAATGTAGCAATCTAACTTGTTCCACCACAGATTTCTAAAACTACTTGTCACTGCTGGTTTAAATCTCCCAGTGTGATGTTTCAAATAATTTGCTGACTGCTACCACTTTGGAAGTAATACATGAACAAGAGCAACACACTGTGGATAAAAGAAAATGCTTCACTAACCTGATCAGCAGTACAACCAAGATGCTTCTTACTAAGCTTAACCTCTTTCAGTGAAGTTTGTCTTTCTCTTTGGATTTCTACACTCAAAGGACTGCTTCCATTGATGGAAAACACTGATGGTCTTGATAATAGTTATCTGATTGTGCATGTCCTTTAAGGATCATGGCCTTTTAATCTCCTTTTTTTTTCCAGAATTTGAAAATCAGGCATTAGGATTTAATACAATTTGAGAACCTAATTTAAGATGAGCTGCTGAGCCCTTCTGGGCTAAACATTCAATCACTGTGTAGAATTAATGGGATTTGGTGGCATAAAAGTGATTCCTTAAGGCAATTGACTGCTACATCACAGCTGCAAATACTGAATTGCCCAGTTGCTTAGGATTAGTTAGGTAATTGTTTAGATTAGTATTTTTATATAGGACAATGGACAATGGTGGGAAGAAAAATGGATTAAGACAATGAATGGTAAAAATCAACCTATGGAATCTGTGTGACAACTTTCTTTATCTAGGAGTTGTTATTATCATCATCTTATGAGGTACCATAACCATCACTCATACAGAATTTCATTCACTTTTAATTCTTAATACCAACAAAATGTTCTTAGTGAGTTTTCCCCGACATTTTGAAACTGCAAGCACCAGGATTCCCAGCCATGTGATTGTTCCTACAAAAATTGTTTAGCAATTTGAATGTCCCTCCCCTCTCTCCCTGAGGGATGTGGTGGCTCAGTGACTAAGATGCTGAGTCTGTCGATCAGAAAGGTCAGCAGTTCGGCGGTTCAAATCCCTAGTGCCGCGTAACGGAGTGAGCTCCTGTTACTTGTCCCAGCTTCTGCCAACCTA
>JANHJO010003696.1:85060-95183 GCA_032468235.1 Pseudoxyrhopus heterurus | reverse complement strand
CCAGCATACTTTGGACTACCTTTATTTCCAGTAATTGCTGCTGGTTTTTTTTTTTTCAGTTTAAATGTGGGACAAATAAATAAAACAGATTTGTGTATGCCTTTTTCATCATGACTCACCTGCCAACAAAAAGAACAAGCACCAGCCATTCTCTTTAACATGTAGTGGGCCAGGATGGGTGAGTGTAGGCACGTGCTTAGAACAGCTGGGTAAGTTACATGCCAATTTGCCCAACAGGTTGTAGGCTTGTAAGTTCTCTGCACCTGGTAGCTGTCAGATAGGTGATTTCTGAATTCAAGTTCGGCATGTTTCTGAAAACATTAAATCTGTGTCTCAAAGCAGCGCAGCAGACAGGGAGAGAAAGAGCCTCGGCTGAAATGCAATAAAGGGGAGCGCTTGATGATTTTATTTATTTTCCCACTTTTATTGTTTTTGTAAACAACTCAAGTCAGCAAATATATCTAATGCTCCTTTTTCCTCTTATTTTCTCCACCACAACAACCCTATGAGTTAAGTTGGACTGAGAGAGTGTGAGTCACCCAGCCAGCTTTCATGCTTAAGGCAGGAGTAAAACTCGTGGTTTCCTGGCTTCTAGTCTGGTGCCTCTTGTACTATAATTTGTACAAGAGTCCCTCTGTAGTTTCTGGAATTTTGCTGAACACAAAAGGGTGAGAGTCGGGGTGGGGTGGGGGGTATATAGTCCACTCTACACTACTGAGATGCCTGGTTTGTGGTGTCTCTTAAAGAGAGAAATTCCTTCCAAAATTTCTTTTGATTTTTTTGTTCATAACTGATTGCATCAGTCAACAAAACTATCTAGTAATTAAATAAAGTAATATTTCTCTTGTATTTGATATAACGTAGGAAGCCCCTTTTTCTTATTATTTAAACAATCCTCTCAGCAGGATACTCAATCTGCAGGCATGAATCAAATTATGAAAATTCCTATAGAAATATAACAAGGCTTTGGTGTCTCATAATCTATGACCAGGAGAAGACAGAGTATCAGTTCTGGCTAAAAGCAATTCACTTATTCCATTCAGAAAGCTTCAACGTTAATCTTTGGGCTCTTTCAGATGAAGATCAAAGTGCTGCTATCCAGTGCAGAAATCAAAGTTTGCTGGATTAAAGAAACGAGGACCAGATTTCCAATTTTCAACAAACCAGAACAGAAGTTCTGTCTGTACAAGAAGTAGAAGGAGGAAAGAGACAGTCATAAGTAGCTGCTGACATTTCTTTGTCCAGCAATCCATGTGATCATTCCATGAAACTGGAGTCAGGTACTGTAAAGAAACAATTTCCCATCCATTGTCCCGTCTTTTCTCTCCCCTCCTTCTACCTTTCATAGTAAGAGAGGCAGTTGGGGACAAACATTTCTCCCTTCTCCTACCACCAGTGACAACTTTTCCAGTCTTAGCTTCTTTGCCAACCTAGTATCGACAGCCACCAGAGTCACTGAGAAGCATAAAATAGAATAAGCCATCATTATTATCCTTAAAAAGTGGCAGGTTTGGCTGGAACAAGTGTGGATGGGTAGAAGTTTAAGCCATCTTTCAGGTTGCTAAATAAGTGATAGATTACTGGTGCAATGGGAGTCTGCAATGGTATCATGTCCTTTGGTTTGTTTCTGAGCACAGGTCTCCTGAATGCACCAGTAACACGAAAATTTGAAAATTTTCAATCAGTCTTCTCACCCAAAATAGTCCATTTGACCGGTTGCTGGAGCAAAGTGATGCTCTTGTCTATTTCACCTCACCTCCAAAACATCCCAAATCAATATGTTTTGTGAGGGAATGCTGATAGCAAGCGGCCACTGCGCCAGGAGTATTGGATGGAATGTGAAGATAAGTGCTGGTATAGACAAATTAGCACCGATATACTAAATTTATATAGGATATCTTTCTGTAAGATGGCAAGCAGGCACAAGCAGATGATGCAACACCTACCATATTACCATTCCCATGGGATGAAATTCTTGAGCTATCACTGCCTTGCCTGCACAGGCAGTAGTGTACCAGTGTTACAAAATGTTAGCATTTTCAGTTCTATAAAGAGGTCACATGGAGTCTGAGACATGCCTGAAAGGTGCAGCCAAGATGTTTGTGGTTGAAAACATTGCGCATTCGTGCCCTCAATAAATGGTTAGTAGGACATTTTTACACATGGGCAAGTAGGGCAATGCAGATGAGCAATTAAACTTAGAGAATTATTGAAAATAGAATTTCCAAACGGAAGAGCAGAGAGAAGTCTTCTATCGTCAAAACTAGAATTTTAGCACAGCTTTAGGCAGTAGCATCATTATTTTTAAACTATCTACTGTCTTTCTAATCAGATTTTTTTTTAATGTGAAACAATATTTTATTTTTTATTTTATTTTTCATGTTGAAAATTATCTGTGCAAAATGATACTAACAAGTAAAGGCATTATGTTTTATATCAGTTCTACATAATACGTCCAAAGTTGTCAGACACAATTTGCAACCTGACACTGAGGATTTAAAAGGAAAATTGTTGGGGATGGGAAAAAAGAGTAATTTTTTTTCTATTTTTTGGTAAGTTTGAATTCTCTAAGTTAACAGAAAGGCAGCTCTATTTTTTTTCTCTTAGCTATTCTATTCTTTTCACAAATAGTTTTCCATTAGCCTCTACTGAATCTTGAAAAATTGATTGTCAGCCCATAGAGCCTTCCCAGACAAGTGACCTATTTCTCAGCCTTATGATTTCAGCCAGCAACCCACCTACCAGCTCCCAATAAGACTTCAATCTTTTCTAATGCAGCTGCTGACTACAACCCTTAGGGGATCTGAAGTGCAGTGCCATCAGTTACAAACTGAACTGTGGATGCAATGATGCTAAAGTCAAATAGGCTGAAGCTGAATTCCCCAAAAAACTAAGTTTCCATGTCCTCGAATCCAAAGGCTGGCTAACTTACTTGTTGTGGACCAGTTTACATTATCTTTACAGGATTTATACAGTGTGGCTATGGTTAGAGAATCATTTTTATCTTATTATCCAGTTATCCTGTGACTCCACTCACTGAAGATCAACATATCCTTGGTGCCACAAGCACCTCTTACCAGCTCCATTAAAATAGCTATGTTTCCTGAAGAGAGCTAGCCAAGTCACAGTAGTTTGTACTTTGATTCAATTGCTCATGATTCAATTAGTGTAACGTTCTCTATGTTGGACTTCCCTGCAGGGTGGTTTGGAAACAGCAGCTTGTGCTATGGCGAGATTTTTCAGATGAGTAATTTACTGTACACATTTAACTTTTATGCTTAAGGCTCTGTATTGGCCGCCAATCAGCTACCAAGCCATTCTCAAGGTGTCATTGTTGATTCAAAGACCTAAAAAACTTTGGGACCCCATTTTTTTGAGGAACTGCTGGTTTCTTTACAGGCTACCTGAACTTTGGGTTCTTAGTGTCTTCACTAAGTTCAATTCCCAAAATCATCATTTCAAAATATTTTTTTATTTATTTCAAAGAGAGCTTATTTTATTGGTAAAATAGAAATATGCCATTCTTCAATTTTTTTATTTTATTTTGTAGGGTTAGTTTTAGCTAAGGATTATTGATATGAATTTCTTAGCATCATAAACTAAGCCTATTGGCATAGCAGATTGAAAATCCATTGCTATTTAACCCTGGACACATTTCTGCAAAAATTCTAGAGTGACATGTGTTACAACTACACAATCCTTCATTGAACTCTTTTAATATTTTGACTGAAAAATGATAAACACTGGTGTGATTGATATATGTACAGTACGTTTGGTTCAGAGCAACAATGTAAAGTAACAAAAAGTCAGATCATCTTGTTTTGTCTAATTATATCTCAGGTTTTCTACTCTATAGCCTTAAACCCAAAATAACTATTAACTTAAATACAGTATAGCATATAAATATGTGGCAGTGAATAGGCAGTTTAAAGGATATAAGAGCAGTTTTGTCTAGTGGTTAGGCACAAGGCTAGAAACCAGGAGATTGAGGTCTAGTCCTGCCTTAGCCATGAAAGGTAGCTGGGTGATCTTGGACAAGTCATTCTCTCTCACCTCAACTCATCTCATAGCTTGTTGTTGGGGAGAAAAATAGGAGGAGAAAGGTGTGTTGGATATAAGTTATTTGCAAAAATAATACAGGTGGAGTGTATGTATATGATTATGTGTGTGTGAGAGAGACATTCTATGTATTATTCTGCTAAATAAACACACAAACACAAATGTCAATATTGTCCATTAATGATAAAAATAGATTTTAAAGCCTTAAAACGTGATCATTTTCATTTCATCACAATTATTACAAAAGTTAATGTCCATTGCATGCAGAAGTAGTTTTCAATGATCAGTTAAATTTTTGAACTGTGGCAATAGTGCTTATATGCATATAAAATAAAGCTCCTGGGAATTGTGAAGAATGCCAAAGAGTGGATAGCAACAGAATATTAAAATAAATTGCACATGTTTTCAAGGACAGGAATAACATTCCAGTAATAACAAATATGCAAGTGGCCATAAAGTTGAAGTAGTAATTTAAAAAACCCTTAATATGATGGTTAACAAAATACTAGAAAAAATAAAATCAGAAGAAATACTAACATTGATGGAAGCAGGTGTATCAGACAAAGCACAGACTAATCTCTAGGGAAATAATATTCAGTATAGCTTTTGTCATGTAGCTTTATATTAAATGAAAAACATTTTTCAATATGGCAAAAGTCTTGGGGAAAAATTTACACTTTGTATACAGTTCTGCTCTATTACTCTCTTGCAGCTATGAAGCCATATGAAAAATTTAAAGAAGTTTGTGGAACCAGCATGGTGGCCTAGCAGGGAAATTCAACCATGTATACACAATAGATGATAACTTCAATATCACTGATGACAGAAGACCAGATCACAGATTCATAAGCAGATCTAGAAAATCTGGTGCAGTTTAGAATGATCTTTTTGGCAATGTGATTAACAAACATAAGACAGGAAGAATAAAGTACGTATATTCTTCTGCAACTGTGATACCTTAGGAAGGAGCAATAATGATACCTATAAACACCGTATTCTTAACTTTATTAATAATAGATTTATTAATATTAAATTAGTCTTAAGTTTTGTGAAATGCTTTGCATTTGTTCATATACACTATATTTATGGATTATTAAGAACCTAGAAGAAACATATCTACCATATAATATAGGTCCAACAGATTAACTGAAGAAACCGAATACATTTTTAGATTTAAAAAATAGTATTTCAGAAGGACAAATTTTAATTGCTGATTTGTGCTGAATGTATGGTTTTGGATAGTCATTTTTATCTCTCCATTAATTAAAACTCTACAGATTCAGTACTAGAGGCCTGTTTTCAATAATAAAATATTTAAACAATTACAAATGGTTTAAAATAAATACTAGTGCCAATCACTATTTCATGTTTTTTTTAATAAAGCAATTTGCTAACAATAACTAGGTTTCGTCACAAGTAATCATTGATTGGACAAATTAAAGCAACCGAGAATCCAGATTGCCTTTCTATTCCCTCAAATAGTTGGCTATTTCTCACAAATACTAAAATACACACAAATGTGTCTTTTGATTTGTTTTAAGAAAAGAATTAATTATCCTATATTCAACTTTCACAAGACTGAATATATGAAGAAGGGATTCTACTAAAAATTTCTGAAAAGTTGTAAAGCCTATAGAATGGAGAGAGGAAGACAAAATTGAGTCTAAAACCTCATCCAGGAATTTTGTAGATAAAGCCAGGCTTCAGATTACCCCAAGCCTTCTTTGTATGATATTGATATAACGATGAAGGAATACATTGTAAAATGTTGCATTGCATTAAAGAAATAATAGAAATAAAGCTCTTACTCTATGCTTTGGAGAACTCTGACTCATTGCTTCTTAGTTATTAGGAATTAATTCATGAAAATAGCAGTAATCACAGCCAAACACATCTGAGGCAAAAGGTCAATCTTTCCTCAATTTGCAATGGTTGAAGATTATTGAAGAGCATATTTTCAATTTTTATTCAGCAACACCACAACATAAGCTCCTAACTCTTGGTATAAGAGTAATATGGTCCCCAACTTCTCCACAATGTTTAGGGAATTCTAACAGATGGTCATTTTTCTGAAGCAATACATCAACATGGAATGTGTTGATTTAAGGTTAACGTTTGAAAACCACTGTGCTTGAACAGGAAAACCCAGAATATTATTGGAGTCAGAAGCAAATTATACTTCCTGAGGTTCACACACACAGAATCACACATAGTCAAATAGAGCTACATTTATTAGCAGCTTGGTTAATTCTGCTGAACAGGTGAGCAGTTGTTCTATATTTGGTACCTTTGTATTGCAAAAGACAATTGTGACCCACATACTTTAAATTAATCACTATATGACATTTAAAATAGTTATAAAGCAAGACACAAAGGCTTAATTAATCACTGCTGTCAAACCTTACCATATTGTATATTGTCTGTAATTTTCAGCAAACTTCTCTGTTAGAAAGAAGTTAAATATGTGTCATGACACATAGCTTCTTTTCATTGTGTTCTCATAAACACTTTAAAAAAAAAAAAGCAGTAGCAATACTGCTGTGAAAGCAAGGTTTAAAATATATCTACTGAGGAAACTAAATGCAATCAAGCTTTCTCCTCTAAGTTCAATAATTCAAGTACAAAAAAGTGATAAGCAAGTGCGTATAGAAGAAAAAGGCAAAATAACTCCAGGGTCCCTTGGAAAAAAGAAGCCCAATTTATTTTTCAAGGTTCCCCAAAAGTTGGACTTCACATTCTCTGATCAGGTTCAACTTGACATCATAAAAGCCAATCACTTTGATTATTTTTAGACCACACATATAAAAGCAAAAGCCCTCTCCCATTCAAGAAAGCAAGAAAGAATTTATTTATTTATATATTTATACTTATTTATATGATTTTTTTTCCAAAACAACCACCACCAAAAGTTATGTTATACCAAAATATTTTGCACTTCAAACAACTTTAAGCAATTTTGCTATAATCTTTGGAAAAGTATTTAGGATACTTGCTTAATTTTTCAAAGATGCAAATCTTGCAGATTTCTCTCAACACAATTGAAAGCCGGAAATGTATGTTTCCAATTCATTGAAAGCAGATATATTGATGACGTTTTCTGAAGTCAGTCTTTGACAAAAACCTAGGGAACTGTAAAAACCTGACACAAAAGTAAATAAGATCCCTGGATTCTCTACTTCCTAAATATCTATAACCCTTGAAAAATATGTAATTTACAAGAATCCGAAAACTTTTCTCATTGTCACTCTTAATGAGCATATTGGTAATAGGAAGAAAGAGTTATCAGTCCTCCAGGGCCAACTGTCCTATTATGTAGAGGGACACAATTATCTCAGATAGATTTACCACAAAAGAACAGCAAATTGTTATTTATTCACTTCATTGCTCATTGATCATCCTTTACTGTCAGGGATGAGGAATAAAATGGAATTTTCTGTCTCATATGCAGCCATGGATTGGATGGGTAAAGACACCATTTCTTACTTTCTTCACACAGCAGTTTTGGTCTGAACTTGCAATCTTTGAACTTCACACATCTCAAATAACAAATGGATGAAAGATGAAGGAGAAACAGAGAAGTGGAATGTGTCAAAAGGAGTGGGGCCATCTCCGGAGATTGGGGAGAAGTGTCTTAAAAGCCAGGATGGTAAATGGGTCCATGTGATCTTCAATAACTCTAGTCAAAACAAAATACCATATCACAGAAAATAGGTGAAGGTATTGCCTGGACATATTTTTGCCAGATAATTAGACTCCTGAGGGAATATTAAAAGGTGTGCATCTAATGAACAGAATTGCTCAGGATGTACTAACTTTTTGCAGAAAGTTTTCTTTTGTATTATTTTTTACTATTGTTTCACTTCCTGAAATAATCAGACTAATATTCAGTGATCTGTTATTTTGCATCATGGTTTTGTTGAACCGGAACTTGATTTATATTTTAAAGTAGAAATCTCATAATAAGATATACTATTGATTCAAATTCCTGAAATAATTTATTTCAAGCCTGTCCCTGGATTTGCTAGAGTAAGGAAGCTAGCTGCGTGGATGCGTTCAAAATTTATTCCTTTAATTTTGTTTTTAATACGTTTTATTGGGAAATATTGCTAAAGAGACAGATAAATTTATAATACATTCTTTTCCAATGAATCTAGCAGTACCAAAATGGTATAGTTGCAATGTTGGCAAAATTTTGCTGGCAAAGGACTATTTAAAACAGAACTTCATATGTGGCTAAAACAGCATGGGATATTTTAATATTGTTGAACAATAAATGTTGTAATCTTAGCCAGCAAAAGCAGAGAAATCATTATATATGCTTTGATATTATTATCAATGTAATTTATATTGCTAGCACAATTTATTTTACCACCTCTAAAATAGTTTTCCCCCCTAATAAATAGTAGGGCCATTTGGTTTCTTGAATTGTTAGCAGGTTTGCATTTTGAAATTGGAATAGTATCTACATTACATTTGAATTTCTTGCATTTGATTTAATATTGCTCAAATTGTGTTTCACTGGATATCATGAACAACTAGCAATAAAATCTTCAACATGTTGTTTATTTAAATGAATACTGTTCTCTTTTACATTCTAATAATCAGGGAATATATAATATTTTTAGGGGGAAAGGAAAAGGAAAGGACAAGCCACTCACAAGCCATGACCAAAATGAAAATGATCTCAGATATTAAAATAAACCAACTAAATGGGGGGGGGGAGCCTTCCCAACAATAACAAAAAACCTCTTAATCAATGCACAAATAAATGGGTTTCTGAAACCATGTTTTGTTATATAATAGATAAGCTATTAAATTAAAAGATTCAGGAATTACACAAAGTTTGAACATTACTTAAAATTTAATGTATAACTTTCCAGGACTGTTGAACTCACAATATTTAAGACAAATGTCAAAGATTAAAGACAAGTTAATTTGTTTTTATTTGTTAAGTTTATGATACAAAATAAATTATGAATTGCTGATAACTTAATATTTGCATACAGTTTTCTGTTTGGAACTTTTAAGACGTTGAAACATTCCTAAGGAGATTAAATACTTAAGCATTCTACTGTCCTTTAAATTAAGGAAATTTTATAAACTCAATTACCGAATGACTCTAAATGTCATTATGTGGCATATAGCATAATTAAACATTTTACTACTTCTCTATAAAAAGTATCATTTCTAGTAGAATTAAATCTATGAAAATGAGTTTTCCTGTCTCCACTAATTAGTCAGAAAAACCTGAAATACTTGACAAATAATGTATTATGGGGTCATCATTCAGAAACAGAACTACTCATGGAAAAACTGGTTACATATAATCAACGTTCTTATGAGGTCACTACTAATTCTACTAAGCAAATGCATCTGTAATGTTTTAACTTTAATATGATTAAGGCTTAATATGTTGGGAAGTAATCTCGTGGATATCTTAAATCCATATGTTCTGCGTATAGTAAGGTAATGCAAGATAAGAAAGTAGCATTATAGTCTTCAGTGTACAAACAAATATATTTTTCTACAAATACAGTTCCCTCCACATCCACACAATAAACAATATAAAGGGTTTGTTTATAGTGCCCTACAAAAGGAATAAAAATACTTTCAACAACAGGAATTTCTAGTATCACTAACTATGACAACAAACCATTTATAAGATGCATTTTCATCTTACATAAGTAGACATTCACACACTTTCTCTCAGCACTGTCAAATCGGCGCAAATCTTTGTTCTGTGCCACACAGCATTAGTCCCAACCACTAGCATTTTTCACACAATAGATCTTTACAACTTCAATTTTTCTTAGTTAGATAGTAAGGATAATGCATGTAACAAAAAAGAACAGGGGTAACACTGAGAGGCAAACAAATCAATACAAATACTAGGAGCCAGCAATGCAAAGAAGAGGGGCTATGAGGTACATGCAGTACATCTATTCATCCACAAGCAATGGCTTCCAACAGCAGTTTGTCAAAGAAAAGGAAATAGTAATAATTATAACTATTGGGTTATCTCAATATTGGCCTCCCTTCCCTTCCCTCTCTCCCTCCCTCCCTC